>WTXE01000095.1:0-114658 GCA_022496225.1 Russula aff. rugulosa BPL654 | reverse complement strand
ATAAGTACTTATAACTCTGTCAAATCTTTTGACCGTTTTGGCATTTTTGACTGTTATAAGGCCTTATATAGCCTTATAAGTTTTCGACCAATTTGCTGATGAACGTGCTGTGATTCTATGACGCTCCCTCACATCACCCTGTACCATGACATGCTCAATTCCGATGCTAATGGAGCATCCTCATTTCAAGCAAGAACCTCGAGGCTGCAACCAGTGCCACAACTGTACAATTTCACCTATTTCGTCCATCATCGACTTCTCTCATCGCTTCTTGATCATCGTCCGAGCCCCTCTACCTCCGATGTCGAGGAAGGCACCATCCTCTCTAGTCCGACTTCCATGTGCGTGTTTTCTTCGCTTTTCTCTTTCTGTCTCTCGCGTGCGCTCGTTTTGTGCTTGTCGCTCGGCACTCACGCATACGCATACTTTGCGGAACCGCTGTCCAGTATCTCTTGGTCTCTTAACTATTGTAAATGTGTCGGAATATCATTGTTTTTTTTTCTATTATACTGTGTGATGATAATGATTTACAAATGGTCAACCAAATTATTGACGGTCAGAGGCAGGCTGCATGCCTGCGTACGATAAAGTAGGATCAGAAATGCTCAATATCTTGCGTGCTAATCAGTGTCGACAAGCTTGACCCAGAATGACGGACACTCGTCATTCTGGACTGTGACTCTTAGGAATGGACACGAAAAGATCTTCTTCTGATCGACCCCATACAACGAATCCCAATCAATATCAGATCTGATCAAACAAGTCGCGTTATGATAAGATGGGCGTCGTACACATGATCAGACTTGATCGTCATCCAATCTTATTTTGCTAATCTGGTGATGACTAACTCTCTACAGTACTCGACTCGCTTCCAGGCGCCAAGATACGTAGCAGCATCCTCTAGTGCATCGGCCTGTACTACCCAATCGATGGAAGGAAAATCAAGGCCTCGCGCTGCCAGGTTTGTCCAAACAACACACGTGCTGCATTCGGCCAAAACGAGTCACTGCGTCTAGACGCGTATGCTACTTCTGCTGCCCGTACAAGTGTAGTAACGGGGTGCCAGGGTGCAGCCGGCGGAGCCCTTCAAAGATGAAGCGCACTTGTTTCGCGGAGAGAGAGATATTACGGTCTTGCTTTCTAGGTCAGATTTGATGAACGACCAGAGTACGTCGATAATTGTACTCGAGACTGCAGATAGCATAGTGTTGCTCCGAGGCCAGCCGGGAGTTCTAGGTGTGTGCTTCCTTCTGTCGTAGAGGCTGCAGCGTCTGTGCTGATGAACACAGGGTCCCGCAAGGAAAGTCGAGCGAGATCGAAGACGGTTTGGGTTTGCGTAGCGGAGAAAAGGAGGGTCTGTCGCGATTTCGGGAAGTGACCAAGGAGCGCAGAAAGCGTACGCGAGAAGACCCATGTCAAGAATACGATCAGCTTCGTCGAGCACGGGTCTGCCGTTATGAAAGTGCAACGATGAATTTATATAGCGCGCACCTAGCATCTGAAGATTGTCGTAATAAAACCCTACAGTGGTCCATGTATTGGATAGACGACCTGGGGTCGCAACAAGGATGTTCATTCTAGAAAGACGCTCATCACGCTCATCTTTGAAATTCTTCCGCCAATAACGATACCAGCGGAGAAGCTGTGGTATCCGCTATAGACCGCAGGACGTCAAATATCTGGACGGCCTTGTTGAATGAGCGCGGCGCGGAACAGGATTCGGACGCCGAGGCTTGCATACCCGGCGAACAGTTTATCTTATAAGTTAGTAACATTCTCCCTATCAGCACAGTTGGCAGCACCACGCGTGCGCCATATACATTCGTTAGCCTATCCGTTTAGTTAGTCTCTACCGTATTTCGGGCAGTAAGGCCCTTACCGTACATATATACGAGTAGAATAGAGACTGGCTCCTCAGTTCTCGTGCCGAACGCGCGAACACTGGTGAGCAGTCTATCTCACACGTTCGTTATATCACAGTTACTTACACACTAGATAGATTGTCCTATCTAGTAATACACATAGTTCTCGTGCCGAACGCGCGAACACTGAGATTGCCCTATCTAGGACATTCACGCGCGTCCACTTTAGCTCACAATACTAGATTGCTACAGGCTATCGTACCAGGTATTTAGATTATGAGGTATAACCCAAACAAACGTGCACGTACGAGCTCTCGTGTTGATGATATGATAAGTCCACCCAATCCGTCTTGTGGGCCCCACTTTCTTCGATGAAAATCGCCAGAAAGGAATCAGAAAGCACAAGGTCTTGCCACTGCCCGTGCGCGCCCCACCGAGAATATCCTCGCCTTCAGGTGGAACAGGAAGGCTCTTCGCCTGCACGTCAGTCATCTCGACGTACTGTAGAAGCCTTCTTCAGACCTGGTTCTGCGTTCGAAAGGCGTTGCGGTGCGAGAACAAATTGTCCGAACCTGTTAGACTCGATATTGGAAGATCAGAAAATGCTCTAAAATCATCTGCGACAGTCACAGTCTAGCTCAGGCTTTGTCAATTATAACACGAGGGTTACAGTAAAAGTACCACGCACGAATTACAAGGCGACCTGCTCCAAAGGCCTCAATATGTTGTTTTTCTGCCAATCGCCTCGCTTCTGAGACCGAAGAAGGGCGCGAGATTTCGACCATTTCTTGAGTGAATGCAGCGGTGCAGTCACGGTGGTGCAGGCCGGCAGGGCCCTGATGCCAACATCGGCCCACCCACTGCGGCGCTGGCTCGGGGCCGGGAGCGATCGTCACGGTGGTTAACCAGGGATTGGTGGACATCTCGCAACAAGCTGAGACTCGGATGGTGCCAAAGCCAAGCTCTCCTCGTCTGTCTACATATCGCCTAGTCTCGTCGTCTTCAGATCACAGTATTCGCGCTAGTAAGTTATTTCCGACACCAAGTTCTCATGTCCCGCGGTCGCGTCGACGTCGCCGCCCTCGGTCCTCGAGCACAAGCAACGGAAATAACATCTCACTCTCATCAACCCACGACAGTGATGAAGATCGAAAACTTGCGGCCTTTCAGAATACCAGCTTGACTCTTCGCCTGAGCCCTCCAGCCACAATGTATAGTGCCTCTTCGCGTCCGTCTCACGAGATTGAGCGACCCTGTGCCAATTCTGCAAGACTCACGCGTGTTCCACGCTTCAAGTCCGAGTGAAGACGGACCACTTCTACATATTCATCTTGCCCCAACCCAATACCCTCGTCTCCGCCACCTTCTACATCGAACGCAGGCGGTACAGATTACCACAAAAACAATCTGATGTCTACACACCTCCATTTTCTCTTTGGGATTACTTGGGAGGGGCTTTGACTCCATCACTGGCAAGAATTAAAGTGGGATCGCGTGAGTAGCTTCTCTCTATTCCAGTTGCGGTAGAGAAGGTCATTGCCTTTGGAACCCTCCGTCTCAAAGTGTACACTTAACCATCCCGAAAGATCGTATTATTTCGGTTCATACTCTGCTTTGACTTATTCCTGTACAAATTCATGGTACAGCCTATACGTTTCACCCTTGTTGAATTTAGTATCTTTCTGTTGTAATTGTAATCATCAACACTGTTACGGATTGTCTCACACCAAACTCAACAGAATCCCATTCTACAGACGAATGACAGTTACACGCCAGTGCAAGATACTTCTTCTAAGCTATGCTTTCTCTAAGGGCTAAAAATCAAAGCACAGTCAGGCGCATTTAAGTCATAAAAGGATTCAGTCGAACCTTGATCTACCCGCACCATGTTCCCAGAGTAAATCCGCAATCTCTCCATGTCCATATGCCAGCGATTCTTGGTATGGTGTTAGACCCTCGGCACTCATTGCATGTATGTCCGCGCCACGTTCAAGTAACATTTCACGATCTCCAGGTGTCCATTGGCTGCTGAGAGGTGCATCGGAGTCCAATATTCCTGCTGTCTTGCATTCATGTTTGCGCCGTGATCGAGAAGGAAACGCGAGACCTCGAGGT
Organism: Russula aff. rugulosa BPL654; assembly: GCA_022496225.1. NCBI lineage: Eukaryota > Fungi > Basidiomycota > Agaricomycetes > Russulales > Russulaceae > Russula > Russula aff. rugulosa BPL654. The sequence goes on along the minus strand of WTXE01000095.1, from coordinate 110,681 downwards.
GTCCATATCGAGATGACACGTGCAGTGGGGTCCACCCCGCTTATCACGTGAATCCACCTCCGCGCCCCGCTCGATGAACAAACGCACGACATCGACGTTCCCCTTGGCCGCAGCTTTCTCTAACGGAATCTCGTCATTTGCATTGCGTACGTTGATATCCACTCCCCGTTCGAGCAAACACTTCACAGTGTCAATCTTCCCCTCTTCCGCGGCAGTGTGTAACGAAAGCTTTGCCTCGTCATCGTCATCCGCGCCGTACTCAAGTGTCGTGGATCGTAACTTGTTTCGAACTTCTGCATTCGCTTTGTACTCGGAAATAAACTTCGCAACCTCAGCTTGCCCATTCTCCGATGCCAACTCGGCTGCACTTCTACCGGCCTTGTCGAGCACGTCGGCATCAGCACCCCGCCGAAGCAACAGCTTTACAACTCCGAGATACCCACGTCGCGACGCGGCATGCAATACAGTCCAGCCCTCGCTGTCCGCACCATGCACAGTCGCTCCGTGGTCGATGAGAAGACAGACGATCGCGGGATTCCCATTCGTTACTGCTCGATAAAGTGGAGTTTCTTGCTCGTCGTTGGATACGTCGATTCTTGCGCCACGCTGGACCAGCAACTCGGCAACCTTGAGGTGGCCATTGGCGGATGCTAGATGTAAGGGGCTCGAGAGGTCATTGCGCTGGATGTTCGGATCAACTGCATGGTCTAGCAACAAGCGTGCCATGTCAGGTGTCCATGTTGTGAGGCGAGGTGCAATGGAGCCTGGCCCTGGTTGTCCCGCGCATTCAGGTCGGCCCCTCGGTGGATGAGGAAGCGCGCGACTTCAACTTTACCCTCGCTGATGCCAATGCTAACGGCGTCTCCAGGGTATTGTTCCGAACGTCGACAGGAGTGCCAGCGTTGATGATCAGTTGCACGACGTCGAGGTGTCCGTATTGCGATGCGATGTGCAGAGGATTCCGATTATAGTTGTCTCCAATATTGATACTTGCGCCTTGATCGATCAGGAAGCGTACTATATCGAGCTTCCCGTTCATAGATGCCAGAAAACGACGTCCTCCATATCCGTCCGAATGTCGACATCGATGCCACACTCTAGCAAGAACTTCGTGACGTGAAGATGCCCTTGCCACGCCGCCATGTGAAATGGAGTGTAGCCTTCCATATCCGTGCAGACACGGCTGCGCCCTTCTCGACCAGGAAGCGTGCTATATCGAGGTACCCAAACGACGATGCCAAGGCCAAGGAAGTCTCCTGCTTGTCATTCCGGCTGTCAACATTTGCGCCACGATCGATCAGCAACTTTCGCATGTCAAAGTGACCGCTGCCTGACGCTATGCAGCGCGGTCCAGCGATCTTCATCCTGTGCATTCACATCGGCGCCGCGGTCTATCAAGAGCCGTGCGAGCTCAAGGTATCCATACCGTGAAGCATAATGGAGGGAAGTCCAACTTTGGTTCGCGTGCGTCACATCGAGCCGGAGTCTAGCAATAGCCGTGCGACGTCGACATGTCCCCATCGTGACGCAGCGTGTAATGGAATGAAGCCGTCGTCGTCTCGGAATTGATGTCTGAGCCACGATCTATAAGGAACTGTGCCATGTCACGCTTCCCATATTCACAGGAGAGCCTCAACGGTGTCCGTTGCTGATTATTCCGAGCATCGAGACTTGCACTTGATCCAAGTAGTAGTTCCGCAATCTCTCGATACCCAGATTGCGCTGCCGCGTGTAGCGGGGTACACCCTTCATAGTCGGGGACATTCACATCCGCGCCAGAATTCACGAGCAGACGCGCGATCTCGAGTGATGATTTCGCCATGAGGACCTGTCCGCCCTGTGACACCCTATGAAGTGGAACCCTGTCGAGATGGTCACGGGAGTCGGGATCGGCACCATTTCTAAGGAGAAGGATGCGACTTCTAATGTCCCCTGACTGAGGCCGCATGTAATGGGGTTGTGTGAGAACCGCCCTCGCTATTGACGTCCTCTGAATGGGCAGCGATCAGATGCTCTGCGAGACCAACGAAACCGCACAGAGAGGCATAATAAAGTGGCCCAGCCTCAGGCTGCGTCGGATGCATCGTCGGCATGCGCTCCGTCCAATAACGGTCAATGTCGTATAGCCACACCCATGCCGCGAAATGTGGCTGTCCGGGATCAAATAAACGCTCCATGACCTCCTCGATGTGTGATGATACGTCCCTAAACTGGGCATGATCGACCCAGTGCCGAGCGGCATATGGGGCGAGGGGAGAGTGAGCTATCGTCTCTCTGTCGATTTCGTCGTCGAGGTCGAGGAGGACGCTGAGGCTAATGTGTGCAAGGCTGGTATGTGCCGGTTCGGGGAGAATGTGATAGTATGAAAGACGTTCTTTGGCTGTCGCGAGTCGCTCCGATGTCAAGTACTCCTTGACGGAGAAGTGAGAGAATTGTACGACTCGATGGTCTCCCCTGTCGACGATGGCGATGATACTCGAACATACGGACATAATCGTTTCCTCTGCGTATGCTGGACGCCAATCTGTGTTAAATATGGGGAGGGCTTCCTCGTCGAACTGAATTGCAAGAATCTCGGCGAGTTCTTCGACACGAAGAGGGCGAATGGACACCATGAGACATTGGAAAAGGCGTTGGGCATATTCGCGTTTCTCTTCATCAATACCCAGCAGAGTACGGCTGTAAGTTTCGTCCAACGTCTTCGGCAAGTCGTTCAAGACCTTCCGAATACTCGGAGGAAGAGTGCGACGCAGCCTGTCAACCTGGCAGACCACCCATCGAAACCTGCCAGAACATGTGAGCGTTCATTGTGAAGCTAAGACAAGATACGAGACATGTGATCACTTACATGCCATCCGCTTTGCTAGATAGCGTGTCGACAACAAGTTGCTTGTCCTCCTCGTTCCATCTCCGCATGCCCGCGTCCGAACGGACGATAGAATTGATGTATTCAACGATGTCTTTCTTTTGCCCAATCTCGTCATGAAGAGAGATCTTGAGAGTCGTCAACGGCTCGAGGACCAATCGGATATCCATCTCCGGCCTACTCGCCACACATAGATTAACGTTCGGAAGTTTCAAATTGGAAATTTCTTTGACAAACTCCAGAACATCCTCGCGAGCGGACGGCGTTCCTGGGGAATTGGGGCATTCGTCAAGAGCGTCGATAATGATATAAATTCGACCTTGTCCTGGCAGACTCAGCATGTCCGCCAAACATTTTTTCAGCGCGCCAACGTCGGGTTTCCGCATACCGCGACTGCTGTCTGAATATAACTTGGAGAGGACGTTGGAACAAGAATCCGATTCGGCAGACAGCTGCGAAACGAGGGAGGAGAGCAGGCCATAGCAGTCTTGCTTTTTGATATCTCGGAAATCAAAGTAATAGTAGGCCATCGTAGCCAATCCCGCTGCGTGCATACCCATTATGTCTTGAATAATCGCAGATCTAATAGGTCTGATGAATGACCTCGAACAATCCAATAAAGTTATGGCTTACAGAAGTGTGCTCTTTCCCGCGCCCGCTGTACGATCAATTAGTCATCGATGTAAGGCACACATCGGTAGTTCGAAAGACCTACGCTTTCCATGAATCCACAACAGTGACCCCTTCGCCTTCCATTCTGTTAACGCACTGCTCTCGAAGAACCATTCTGTAGTGCCTTCATGTCGTAATTTCGAAACGAAGTTCTGATTCGTCGACGGATCAGGGGGAGATAGCCAATGTTGAACTACAGAATACCGTCTGTCTCGGCAACGAAGTGGGGGATAGAAACAACAAACGTTTCGTCTTGTTCGTTTCGTTTGATCCTTGGTGGACTATACCCAAGGTCTGTGCAACAGCCGACAGTCCTTCGTCCTTCGTTAACCGATCCAATCTCTCCAGGGCAGCCTGTATTTTGCCCTTCCGTTTCCCGAACAGCTTCTTCATGAATTTCTCTGCGAAACATTGAACATAACCAACGTATATCTGATCGGTGTACTCACTGAACCGCCCCTGCCTGATTTGCTTTGTAGCCAAGGAAAGCACAGAAAGTAACTCAACCATTATTTTGATGATAAGATCTATCATCGCCGGAATAGGCGGGATTGTCGTATAGACCTCCAGACGCTTGAGGAAATTCCCCAAGCACTCAAAGAGGTCCAGGAGGGCATCATAACTTGACGTGACCCCACTGGCCGCCTGCCAAACTCATATATCACAAGGGAACTGGTTAAAGAGCGGATTAAAAGTACGAACAGAGAGGAGGACATCGATTCCAACGAACAATGCCTTTGCTGGTGGGAAGGGAACCTGACGAGGTCGTGTTAAAAGAGTTACCAGATGGAATGTGTGATTTACCAGGCGGACCGCCTCGCCTAGAATGCCCGAGAACGCCTGGATAGTATTCACTGCCGGTCTGAGGCAGCTGATCAGCCTCCGATTTCCTTCCCGATAGTCGTTGAATTCCTTCTCTCGCTCTTGGAGCAGTTCTAGAATAGCCCCGGGGGAATTTGCGCGTTCGATCGCAGCAGCGAAGGGATTCTTGGAAAGGTCTATTCCAGTTATCTTTGCATACTCAAGCAAGGCATCGGTGATTAATTGGATGTTGGATGCGGAGGATGATGAAGATGTTGCTTGCACAGTTGAGGACATGGAGGCCATGGGTCGTTCGTGATCTTTGGTTCAGAGGGGATGGGGGGATGGGGGGAAGGGGGGACAAGGGTACAAGAACCGAAATGATGGCACTGTCCTCAGGTACAGGCGGCGCAAGGCTGTGCAGACCCCACTAGGTGAGCGATGCAGTGATGGTGAAGGATTACGGCATTACTGTATTTGTTCCAGCCAGGCCAGGCTTCACCAACCCACGCTGAAGCGCCGAGCAGGATCACAGATACGGTACTCGAGAACTGTAGGAGTGGTTAAAACACCCCATCAAGCATATGTAATGCGATTTATTCAACAAAAACCCGCTTTGAACTGTAGATGAGATCTATTCACAGGTTATTAGGGACCTCACTCACTGGCAGGCTGCAGTATCTAACAGGCCCAGTCTTCTAAACTCATCTCCACAAATTTTCCACCCTGCACCCTTTTAGCCGAGCTCGCAATTAACGAGCGAATGTCTATCGATAAGGGGTAATGCGATGCGAGCCATCGCAGCCGCCAGCGCCGTGAACACCTGGCACGTAGCACGTGACATACACGTTGCGTGGACTCAACTGAGTCCAACTCCTTTGCCGCTGCTTAGAGTTCCATCTTGCATTGCACTGCATCATGCCAATCTCAGTTTCGTCATGATCACCGCCGGCTGCCAGTGGTTGCAGGTACAGTGGTGAGTTTTCATCGTTTTGTTTCAAACCATAACATTTTCTGGGCGTAATGGTATGATGCGTTCCAGTTACCGGGCTTGCGCGACCGTACATCGTGCTACTGCTGAACTCGGTGATTCTGAACCCGCACCCAATCCGCAGTAGTGGGCCCATTCGCAACTTTTTCCCCGCTCATGTTGGCTGGGTCTGCGCCACTGCCTACATAGCTTTAAAGGACCAGTCTCAAAACGGAAATCCACTAGGCCACAAATGGTGGACCTCAGCCCGAGCGGGTTCCTGGCCTCGGGGATACTGTATGTGTCGCATGAATGCAAATGCTCTTCCTCGTCTGTGGAATTAGCCCTACAATGATTTACATCTCGTCTACTTGTCCCTTGTGTCGAAAGGAATTAGGACACTAACGGCAGGGAGCTACGTATTTTGGCATGAGAACTTGAAGGTACTCGGCCCAGTGCAGGTGAGTAGGTGATTCAGCGTTACCCTGTTCCCGAAGAACACCGCTCTTGCTCTAGCTACAGTGATCATATGGCTTGGGAATCCCATTTCAGTCACCTGTTGTCCTGGTGCTTTATCAACAATCGGTGATATCCTTGCATATTTCCGTTTTCTCATCGGTCTTGTGTATACAGTATCTAGGAATACCCCCTTTCTCCGCGGGCGGTGCCTGAACGCGCCTGAACGGCGTGAACGCCCGTCCGTGAGACAGGTGAGTCATTGCACAAGTTTCCCGTGACACCCGAGCTCGAGCCCGAGCCCGAGCCCGAGCGCACAAGTTACAGACGGAAGGTCTTGATGCCGACGGGAGACAGAAGTTAACGTATAATCAATCAATTATATCGGGCCTACGTCTTGTCGTCTCTATTTTACTATGCATCTATCAGAAAATTTGTACTGTGTACAACAGCCAATGTCGGCAACCCCCCTTCTCCGCACCCTGGCCCGGGTTTAACTCACGCGTGGGTCCGATTCTATTCACTCTAAGCCACTGTGGTAGAAATGTAGGGGCCCGCGTGTATTTCACTATCAAACAGTGAATGGATATTGTTGTTAACATGAGTCGCACTGGCCATATCCAAGTGTATATGGTCAATCGATGCCAAGGACATTCACAAGCACAGGTTGTAAAACACAGGGAAATTTCGCCGCCTGATTATCACCTGAACGCCACATTCACTCCTATTTTGTCAGTTCTGCGTAAACGAGGGAGAAAATTTACTGGCGCATTTGACCTGTGTTAACCCGCTCCCATGTCTACGCAGGATAAAAGAACACTAATCAATCGCCCTGTAACGTGACGTGGTTGGACAATTTCAACGTAATATTGAAAAGAGTACGTACGCAATTGAGAACAATGCTGAAGAATAGAATTAGATGGACCCCAAAATACCTGCTACTATGTAACCTGTAGAGAATCGCTGTACATGAGAACCAGTGCCTACTATAAGCGAGTCTCTACTAGTAAGTCAACAACGCGAAGAACTTCTAACGAACGGCACGAAGGTCTATAGTTAAAAATGAGCAGAACTGTTTCTACAGTTCACGAGATCGACAGACGACCAAACCAAGCAGGAGAGAAACAAGTGATATTTGAATTGGCAAACCCCACCATTTTTTTTTCGAGTCATAAACATGGAGAACTGACGATGACGCACGAATCTTCCCTTACTAGGATCTAATGCAAAGGGTTTGAATTGTGATGCGAGGAAAAGGGCGGGTTTGAGCCCAAGACCGGAGCGAAATCAGTAACAACACCATGATATCAGTAACGGGGATGGTTATGACCAAAGTCTGAGAACAAATAACCCATGAGGTCGAAGGAAGGATAAGTTACTCCATTGAGGTGACGTACAATGAGAATATACACGACGTGTGGCAATCATGATAGGCACCATACGAAGGTTTCCCAGAGTCATTCACATACTAAGTACGCCAAGTAGAGGGAAAGTACCAAATCCCAGTCTCTAATGCTTTGCAGATGATCAGCAACGTGAAGATTCCTGATGTCCGCACCCCAGCTATTGTTACGAACACCGCAGCACGACAACCAGGGAGACACTGCATGTTCTGGTAAAGAAAGTCATATGTATGGTGGGCTGTACGAGAACTAAGACAATATTAAGACCCTGTACGAAAAGACCAAAGATGCCAGGGGATATAGCATTCATCATTATCAGAATTTGTGCTTTACAACTCGTATTTGACGTCACGGTAAGCGGCTCGGAGTTTATATTAGGCCGCCTCTGAGTCACTGGATGTTTGTAAACAACGGCGACGATGTACAAGAGCGGCGATAGCGAAAGAGAAACGTAGTCAGACTCCGTCATTTGAAGAGGCCGATCGACCAGTTTGGGAGCTAGAAAATTAGCGACGATTGGCGTTATACTACCACGGAGAGTAGCTAATGCCGAGTTGTGACAAGACGAGGTCCAGCCAGGAGGGAGTCGAGCCCCGTAAGCAAGTCATGAACCCATCAGATCTTGCAATGAAATGGCGTCCCTAGCGCTGGCAGCAGCCTTGGCATGTCACAGTCCTTTTGGAGTTTGCGTCAAATTGTAGGGAAGTGGCAAGGGGACGGGAGGAGGTTCCCAAATGATGCCGATTTGGCGGTGCCCATAAACAATGGTCATCCAGACGTGGACAACTGGATGTCAAGGTGTAGGATCCCACGCACACTAAGCTAGGCCCGTCATGGCGGTCCTATTATCGTTGGCAGCGGCAAAGAGTCAGTAAACAGTCATACAGGCGGCCGATTTGAAAGACAGTCCTTGCAGTTTGAAACAGCCAGCATGCCAGTCCCACGGCTCAGTCAGCCGCGTGTATACGCAATGTCACGGCAACGTGCTCGCGGCAATATGATACTGTAAACGCCAGGTCAGTAGACCCCCATGGGGGTCGCATACGTATCAACACCTAAGCGACCAACACGCGGTTATCCTGTGCAAGAAGGCTTCGATATACTGTACTGTAATAGCTCGAAGATGGCAAAGCCGGATTGGTAGCGCTAAAAGACATCAGACACCAGGCCAAATTAAGCAAACACTGTATCACTGCCAGTCTGCTAGGTTGCACATCAATTGACGGGGGAATTTTCTCCGCTGGCCACGACATGCCTGCTTCGATATAATTGTTGTGTTCAGTCATTTTTTGTGGACATATCGAGACCAGGACTGGGAGGAAACGCCGCGTGATACGAAAAAGATGACTAATCACGCTAAAGACCTCGCTGCTGAACGTGCGCTGAACTGCAACTTGCAACCTGGACTGAGAAGGGCCGCGATGGTGGTAATTCTACTGTACTCGACTTTTTTGCTACTTTGACCTGACACTCTCACAGAAAATCTCTGTCCTGCAACATGCACCTTCAGCCCACCTACCCGCACGGCGAGGAGATCCAACGCCGACGCATAGAAACTTAGATCCGCTACAACATCCGTTTGCCCGAGCGCGCGAACGTATCCGCGCGCTGAACGCGGCCAAAATGGAGCGCATGTTCTCCAAGCATTCATCGCGGCGCTCGAGGGTCATACAGACGCGTCGAAGTGCTCTCACGTCGTCCAAACACCATCACAGATGTCGTGAGTGCAAGCTGGGATGGAGGTGGGTTTTCCTTTGAGCTCGTGCAATAACTTCCACCGTCGAGTAACCAGGACCCACCATTCAGAGATTATTCTTCATAATGCTGGCAGGAGGACCACGTCACTAAATTGCGGGTGCGCATCAGGGGAAGATATCTGGCCTTTGCTGGGCAGATGACCACAGGCTTTTGAGTTGTGGCGTAGACAAGAATATCAAGATGTGGGATGTGCGTGCAGAGACATCCTTAGATTCCTCAGGAGCAGGGCCATCGCAGGTTCGTTTCTCCTTCTATTCCATCTTCGACATTTCTAACACTCTACTCTCGTAGCCAAAACCTCTTGCGTTTTTCCAGGGAAAGGAACACTCCAGTCGGCCCCCTTACTCTCTTCGCTTCGCTCACTGATACGCTTTTTTTGTAGCTCCATAGATCACCATACCACAGATCCATTATTTGCAACGTCTTCGACAATAGTTCAGATATGGGACGAGACAAAGTACGTCCCTGCCTTCACATTTTCCTCTCTCACGTCCCTTAGGAGCGCCCCAGTGATGGATATCACGTTCTCCACCTCTGCAGAGTCCGTGACAGGGGTTCGCTTCAATCCCTCCGAACCTTCTGTGCTCGCCAGTATTGGCTCCGATCGTACCTTCATCCTTTATGACATTCGAACGGCAAGGCAGAGCGACGTATCGTCATGCAGGTATATGCGCATCCCTGAGCGTGGTGCCTCTAAATCTAAAGACGTAACACAGATGAAAAACAATGATCTTTCCTGGTCTCCTACCTTCCCACCTCAATACTCCTAGCATCCGAAGATCACAATCTCTACACGTTCGACATCCGGCGGCTCAGACCCCGAGCCAGATTTACAAGGCACATGTCTCCGCCGTGACGTCTTGCGATTGGTCACCGACTGGCACCGAGTTCGTCTCCGGTGGGTGGGATCGCACCCTACGCATATGGCAGGAAGGCCACGGTACCCACCCGAGGTGTACCACACGAAACGTATGCAGCGCGTGCTGGCGACCGCGTTCACCGCAGATGCACGTTTCGTGCTCTCCGGCTCCGACGACGGCAACGTACGTGTATGGAAGGCAAATGCATCAGAAAAACTCGGCATCGTCACAGCTCGCGAGCGCTCCGCGATTGAGTACCGCAATGCGCTCAAAGAACGCTGGAAGATGGACGCCGAGATTGGCAAAGTGCAACGGTACGCGCACAGCCGTTTGATCGACCCGGCGGTACTATACGTTTTACTAACATGATGATATAGGAGTCGGCATTTACCGAAACCTGTGTACAAGGCTGGGCAGCTTAAACGGACGATGCAAGAGGCAGACCGTGTCAAGGAGGAGCGGCGCCGGCGGCATACGCGCGCGGGCGAGAGCAAACCCAAGGCAGAACGGAAGAAAGTTGTCATCGCGGAACAGAGCAACATACTGTATTATCGATGCGTTGTTGCTTTCCCTCATACCTTCATGACTCGATCAGTCAGGTTGTCGATGACCTGTGTCTGTACTGCTTGGCAGTGATCTAGAACTGTGATCGTCGCTGGTCTAAATCTGTCGAAAAGGTTTACACTGATGCGATTCTGTTTGATGAGCCGTGAGCACAACCACGGGGTTATCGGAGTGAAGGAAATGCCGTCTACAGTAAGTTACCTCTATCTGCCACTGGCAAGTGATTGTGACTCGGATTTTTCATCGCGCGGTCATCACGCAGCGTCTGACCGAAAACCGGGGGCTCGGGAGTGGGTACTCATGACCCCAATCTTCCTCCATTCGGACCCGTTACCGGCGGCCATCTGAAAATCAACAGTAGTACTGTATACACGGTACTGTACTACACAGTATCTTTTGATGCCCCATCTGAGCCCATGCCATGTTACCCGTCAGCGCTTCAAGGGGGAGGGGGGGAGGGAACTGTCAGCCTGTCAGTCACTCTGGACAATTTGAACTTTCTTTGCTCTCACGTTTTCGGGCGACGGGCGACAAACACCCTCGAAACACATGTTCGGGTGCAGAGAAAAGGAATTTAGAGAGCGTGTGTGTGTGTATGTGGTGCCCCATTTACAGTACGTTATCTCCGAGGTCACGGTTGTCAGGTACAACCCCAAAAAATGACAAATGCCCACACGCCATGCCATGCAGTGAAAACCGGTCGATTTGTCATATGTTAGACAGACATTACTACAGTACAATAACTGCGCGCGCGCGCGCGCCTCAAGACATCCAAATTAACACCTTTGCTCACTGGGTTCCACGAATGGTAGAGTAAGTACGTATCGCCGCGTGGGCGAGCCCAAGCTATCGAGCGACGTGATGTACGTCATGGGTGGCTCATTACTGAGATCCATGCGGTTGTTTCTGCCCGAAAAGCGTTAATTAGACATACAGAACCCCATGACAGGGTTTTCCCGAAAGAAAAAAGGTAGGGGCGTACAGCGTGAAATACAGGGATAGAACATACAGCTTGCCCAGCATAGCTTGAATTTGAGGATACCACATCTGTGGTGCTCCCTGCGTTTGTGTAATAAAGAGAGCTGTCGGTCAGTCGTAGGGAACGAATGGTTGTTGCAGGTACCACGTACTGGGTGCGCATTGGTAAAAGTAAGATATAAGATCAACAGAGAGACTGCACAGAAACAGGGCGGAATGACGGCCTGCCATGTCACAATAATGTAGCGCAATAGCCGCTGATCGGTTTTCCGTCAGGTTATGCGACTCAGAAAGGGCGGACAACGACTCGGAGAGGACGCACACGACGAAGATGTTCCGCATGGATACGCCTCAAGAATTTGATCAGAGAACGTAGCACTATCATGCGAGGTAATAAGGACGTTTATTAAACCAGAAATTGCAGACGAGGAGTGAAACCAACGCACGAATACTGGCAATAGTAATGTCCAGGACTGCCGTTTGCAGATTAGTAAGGGCCCGATACAAGATACAATGTGGCGACATACCCGCTGGAAGGGTGAGAAATACTACAACTGCACAAACAAGCATTATGGTTAGCGATGACTACAGCTAGCCATTTGTCTCGGGTTCTCACAAGGGTAGTACACCGCTTGATTACCAGTTAGTTGGTGAGCGGCAAGTCGTGCTGCGGTGTGCATGCGGAAGAGCCATGCGGTGACCCAGCCCGCAGCAACAACGGTGCTAACTAATGCAGCGACAAGGGGAATCTTGAGAGGTAGAAACCAAAATCAAGGTGAGAATCACATTGTTATCGGGAAGGACCTACTATTAAATATATATTCTTTATGATCTGCCACGGATAAGTGTTTGGGACGTGCACGATGTTGATAGAGACTGACACGATAACAGCGATATATAAAGTATGCCTGAATAGGTGCCGCTATAAGAGTAGACTATTGAGATAACGATAAGTATAACCTCTTGAAAAAGGCAAGGCCACAGCGGGCAATGAAAATTTTACGTACAAGCATTGCGTGGACGAACTCGGTCCATCCGGGTAATACCTATAGTAGAGCCAAAAAAATAAATAGCGCGTCAAGCCGCGAAGAGAGATCCCGGAGATAGCGCAAGGTAAAAATAAAAAATCTGCTCACAAGTAGTCCGAAATGACGAACGTAAATTCTCCATGCAGACTCGAAACATATTGCAGTCTCAAGACTACAGCGAGTCAGTCACTGTGAGAAATCAGAAACTCGGAGAAACGAAAGGTACTGACAATCCGACGGTGGTCACAAATAATACGAGCACGGTGATAGTGATTCCCTCTTTCCGTTCGAGAGAGAGCCACTGAGCGAATTGCGAAAAAACGAGACCTGTCTCCAAACCCTGAATGAAAAGACTGACAATCCCCGGGCTGAGGACGTTGCTTATACTTTGAGGCGGAGCAGGCGGCGGGATCCCTGCGGCGGATAATTGATCATAAACAGACATCGATAATCCAAGCAGCAGCGGCAGCAGAGCGGGGAAGGATGATGGGCGAAAGTGGTGCCGCAGCTAAAATAACGATTAAGTACCCCCCGGGCGATTTGCTTTTTAAAGATCTGGCGAATTTGCATAACGACTACAGGGCGTTCCGTTGGATGACTGCAGAACGGGACAAGTTTGGCGCCTAGCCAAACCCAAAACCCCAATTGTCACATTACGATTCGTAGATTCGCTCAGGTCCAGGGTGGAGGGAAGATTGAGTATCTCCCACGACGGCGGTGCAGGTATTCAATACGGCGAAATACGCCACTACCGCCCAGCTCAAACACCCATTCAAAACACCCAATCAATTTGCGGCGGTCTTGAAAAGGGTCCAGCAGCCAGTTCGGTCAGCTGATCTTTCGCCGATGTCCGAGGGTCGGACGGACAGGTTTCCTACAATGCGGCAGTGAAAGGTCAGCGTATAGTATAAAAAAAGTTACCCTGACTTCGCAGTTGAACGCAAGAGGGCAATCACTGGTCACGAATTGTAGTAGGGGCTAGTCTAACCTGAGTGAGCAAGTAAACACCCAGGAGTGCCAGCCGTTTCGAGCAAAAAATTCAAGTTGCGGTGTTGCCATGGATTTGGACCGCCACTGCGGCACCAGGCGGCGCATGACGTTCAAGTTCGAGGAGCTACGATCAGTGTCACTGTGTCAGTCGTCGAACACGAGCGCATACATACGCAGTTTTAATCAACGGCTGCAAAAACATATTACCCTAAGTCCTTGACTACTATGGAGCTTGCCGTTAGTTCAAAGTTTTCCTCACTGGCACTCCTTCTTGACGTTGTACTTTTACAAGACGGTCGACCACACCGTAGTATTCGTAATTTCACGGGGTTTTCAAACGTCAGAACATAGGGGAAGCGGCTGAAACAAAAGATGCTCTATGATAGGTGGGGGCGTTTGATGAGGTACACGTACACACAAACGCGGGACCCAAATTTATGGTTGGACTTGGCACCAGGCACCTGCCAGTGCAACTGCATTTCTCCGTTCAACTGTTCAACGAATTCAACGAACGTTCAACAGTTGTTACCTTATTCATATTCAACGATCTCCATCAAATACTCCTTAAAATGATGGCTGCGCACTGTTCTCAAGCATTCAAAACTTCCGGGCATGTACTCTGAACCAATGCACGGCCACCATATCATTTTCTGTGGCGGCTCGGCTCCAAGACAAATCCAGTATCGTACAGTAAGTTTTTACCTACGATGTGAATTTTTTTTTCTTCTGATGGGCGCGGTTCTTGGCGACTCTGCAGGCGCTCTTCATCCTATCCCCTTCAGGTCTCAGGCCTCAGACTTCAAAGTTCCATTGACACGCACGTAAGAGCATTACCTCCGAAAAGTTCCTCGTGCAAACGTTGATCTTCTGTTCGTTATACCGTATGACGTCTCCCTTAGTGTTGCCCTCTTTCCATGTTTGTCGCAGCTTTCCCGCACTTTGGTTTCCCTCTTTCCAAGACAGCTCTACCACGCCCTTGTCGCCAGGAGAACCGTGACCCGACCACGCATGGCTTATCATTGATTGGATAAAGCCCTGCCCCCGCAGCAGCAGCATCATGATCACAGAATAAGCGCCAGAGCAATGTCCGTCAGCTCTCCCGAGCTCACCGCTGCCTGTCATCACACATCACCATGATGTATGATCACTCTTACATAGACGCCGGCACTGGATCACGGGTATATCGGCAACTACTCGACAACCTCGATTCTTCGTGGACACAGAGCGACTTAGCCTATCCCAACCTGGCGTATCGATGTCTTTCCTGATGGCTCATAGTCCCATCATTACCTTCAATCCAATCCGTATTACATCCCGTTGACACGTTCATGGACGTTCATACACGAAACTCTAGTTTCGTAGTTCGGGAGTGCTACGCCGTGGTTGTTCAAGTAAATTATAGGCAACAAATCAAGATACCCCACTGCTGTGAAAAGGTGTGGGAACAGGGCGCGTATTGAAGCGCCAATTGGGCACCTTACTGTAGGCCGGCATAGTTTGTGAGACTACCAGTATGTCATCTGATTTGGCAGCGCACCGTTTGTAAGAACATATCATCCGGTTATTTGATATTTATGTGTGCTTGTCGACACATTAAATGGCTTAAGCTTCTGACGGTCATTCGTTGATAGGGGAATTTGAGCCACAATCTTTTACTAGCGAGAACGTATCGCTATGAACGTATCGCTATGATGATTGTGCCTGACCGGACTCACCATTTCTGAACTAGTCCGTCATTCACGGGGCTGGAGAACATAGATTAGAGCCTTCTAGTCTGAGTAGAACTGCGGAAACTATCCCTGTCTGTTTCCCCTTGAGACGTATGGCCATAGACGGGGAGTCTAGAATCCATCATGCCTCGGGACCGCGCCAGCAGCAGGGCCTCCTTTCCCGAACATCCTCCTCAAATCATCTACGAGGGCTTCCGGCTGTTCATAAGCTGCAAAGTGCCCGCCGGCATCATGTTCCGACTCGAACACGATTTTTGATTCCGCGCGAAGAAACCTATGCAACATCTCAAGTTGAATATATTAATCAACAAACAGAGCACGAATGCGAAAGACTAACGCTCGAGGTGATTGGCCCAATTCCTTTGGGAAGAAAGATATGCCAACAGGCACGTTTCCTTGCAAGAGGCGCCAATCCAAGTAGTCGCTTGATCTTACTATCTCGTAGTAGATCCTCACTGATGCTGCTGGTCCCGTACGCGAAAACCAGTAGATTGATATCCAGGTCAATACTAACCAGCGTGAGAACGAAATGACTAGATTGGGCGACGCTCAGTGTTAAGTACGGATACACACCTTCTTCGTCTGTCCACGGGTAGGAGTCTGTCCACTGAACGAGTTTCTCGTATATCCAAGCCAGCATACCAACGGGCGAGTCCGCGAGACTATATCCCAAAGTCTGTGGACGAGTCGATTGCATCGCGTGGTATCCATGGCCTTGTGTTTGAAATGCCTTGTAGAGCGCTAAACCTTCCCGTTCGCGCGGTGTATATGGCGTGATGAGGTGTTTGACATATTGTATGGGATTTTTCCAGAATAAGATCGGGGCGGCGCTGTCAGTGATGAAGGGTCAAAATGACAGAGAATGTGAGGTCGTAGGGAGACGAAACCGCCTTACCGAGGAAAGTTGGTATGCGAAGCCTTGACGTGCTGAGGACCGTACCGGAATGCCAAGACCCGCGTCAACTAGAAAGGAAGTTGAGCTACTATTCGGTCGCATCAACAAAGGAGGAAGAGCGGGAAAAACGCACAAGACGGCCCCAATCACCACCCTGCGTTACATACTCAGAATATCCGAGGGATAACATTAGCTTGTTCAAGAGCTTTCAATCTATCTATAAGTACGGGAAGGTATCGGGTTTGTCAGGCACTGTGCGCGCGCACCTCAGCGTAGTGCATCGATCGAAAGCCACGCTTTGAGGGTGCCTGTGACCATGCGTACCCGGGGAGACTAGGTGCCACGACATGAAAGGATGGATGGCCGGCCCCAGCTGCAGTCAAGAGCGGCAACATTTTCGTCACCTCGAGAAAGCTGCCGGGCCCTATTGACCATACGTGTCAGTCCCGCACACAAAATTAAAGACTAGGAGAAGAGAAGAGAAGAGTTAATTACACCACGTACATCCATGGACAAAGAGCAACGGGATTGCACTTTCCAATTCACTCCTCTGGTGTATATAATGAATATTCAGGATCCCAAACCCGTCCACTTCGATGTCCCGAGTGAACATGGGGAGTTGATTGAGTTCGCGTTCGTGCGCGCGCCAGTCGTAGCCGTCTTTCCATAGGTTGACCAGACGTTTCACATCGGAGAGGGGCGCGCCGTAGTCCCAGTCAGCATCGCTTAATTCGTCCGGGAAGCGCACGTCAGCAAGTTTGCGTTGAAGGAGGGCAAGAGCGTCATCCGGCACGGATATCTGGAAGCGACTTTCAAGGGACATGATATTTCAGAAGAGATAGTAGTTGGACGAGGGAGATATATGCACTACTATGGTAGTTGATGGTATTGGAGTGGGACGTGGCTCTCATAACTGCGGCGGTTTGCTAATCCTAACCCTAACATGATATGAGGCAGCCGCGTTTGGCACTGCGATAGCTATTCTGGGCGCGCGGGACGTAAAGCTCCGATGTACAGTGAGTGGTACACATGGTACAGTACAGTAAGAACCCCGCTTTGCTGCTTCCGCTCTAGCCGCAACTCGCTTATGAGTACAGTAATGAAGGCCTCGAGTTCGGATCACGATCACAACCACCCCATTTCGCCGCTTGGCAGCCGCACGCTACCTCTATAATTCTGACATCTTCTCTTCCTCGCCGGCGCCTTACGAACGAGCAAAGCAATGAGCAAAGCCAATAAAAGGCTAGAATCAGATGGTCACAATCTCCAATCTCCCGTCCCCCACGATTTCTCCTCCACCTTTACCTCGGCCTCGGCCTCCGTCTCCGTCTCCGTGCTTGCTTTTCTCGTAGACGTCCCTTCCGCCCTATCCAATGGGAAGATTCTCGTCCTGCTCTCTAATTCTTCGTCCATCTGCATGGAAGCTCGAACCGGAGCCGTCGACCTTCGCCCCGAGCAGCGATTGGAGCAACAAGGACATGGATCCCGTACCTCTGGATGAGCGCACATGGACGACGTTCAACTACGTTGCGTATTGGATCTCAGATGCAACGAACATCGCCACGTGGGAAATTGCATCATCAATGCTTGCGATAGGCTTATCTTGGTTTGTAGTCTCATCTACAGTACCTTGCGCAAATAGATTACGGCTAATGCAAACCTCATAGGCGGCAAGCACTCCCGGCAATCGCTTTAGGGAACTGTATCATGGCGATTGTCATGGTACTGAATGGCACTATCGGTGCCCGACTTCACATAGCGTTTCCTATCCTTAATCGCTCCTCATTTGGATTCTGGTTGAGCTATTTTAGTGTCGTCAGCCGAGTGGTTTTGTCCTTATTTTGGTTCGGGGTCCAGACTTTCATTGGCTCAGAATCCGTTTACCAGGTGCAGCTCATCCGCTCGTCCTCCTTTCTGTAGGCATCAATGATCTTTATCTTAGATGTTAAAAGCGATTTGGCCATCCATCGCTCACCTCCCGAATCATCTTCCTCCCGGCGCGAATATAACCACATCTGGTGCGCGGCCTTTATCAAATAGCTAGATAAATGCTTACGTATCCCGAAGGAATGATTTGCTTCTTTCTTTTTTGGTTTATTCAGTTCCCATTTATGTTCGTCTCTCCACAGAAGATACGTTGGCTGTTCTTGGCGAAATCGATTATAGTTCCGCCCACATGGATAGCGTTGCTTATTTGGGCGATGGTCAAAGTGCCCCCAAGTAGTGGTCTCCTCTCCCAGAAGGCAGAGTTAAGTGGTAGTGCGCTCTCTTGGGCATGGCTTGGTGCTCTCAATAGCGCTCTGGGAAGTTACTCGACTCTTGGTGTCAACATCCCAGATTTTACTGTGGGTCACACATACGCAACGCCGTCGCATCTACTCATGTATGATGATCCAAATTTAGAGATATGCTAAGACGGAGCGCGCGTACGTAAACACTTGGTTTAATCAACCCTTTTCGCGCCATTGACCAGCATCTCATAGACAATATATCCAACTTATCATAATCCCTGTTGTATTCACACTGGCCAGCTTTGTCGGTATTGGCCGTGACAAGTGCCGGAATCGCCCTTTACGGCCAAGTTATATGGGACCCACTCAAGCTCATCGACCATTGGGACAACCGCGCAGCCGCTTTCTTCACGTCTTTTGCGTTTACTCTCGGTACGCTAGGCACGAATATCTCGGCCAACTCACTTAGTGCTGGGAACGATATGACTGCGCTCTGGCCGCGTTATATTAACATCCAGCGCGGCCAGGTCATCTGCGCAATCCTTGGCGGATGGGTACTTTGTCCATGGGAAATACTCGCGAGGTGCGTGCACCTCAGAAGAAAACTCCGGGCATATCGTTCCGCGACGGTAGTCTCATTACCCTGCTATACAGCGCGACGGGCTTCTTGTCTTTCATGGGCGGTTACACCGTCTTCCTTGGTCCTATCACCGGAATCATGGTGACTGACGTAAGTACTGGTTTGTCCTTGTCGTTATCAAGGAGCTCCGAAACTGATGGCGGTTTTGTCGCCTAGTATTGGCTCGTACACCGCACACATGTCGATGTTCCCGCAATGTATCGGCCTCACGGAAGGTACAGGTATACATATGGTGTCGTAAGTCTTTCTTTTCTCTCCGAACGTAGATGGCGCGTCCCATACTGTATGACGTTCGCAGAACTGGCGCGCCGCCGCCGCAATGATAGTCTCGGTGCCGCCCATGATGCCGGGGCTCATCAATAGCATAAACAAGAATATACACGTTGGTGTCGGCACTCGCCTATTCGATCTCGCGTACCTTCTCGGGGTGAGCGCGCCATTCCCTTGGTTCCATACTCTATCAATATTCAATATTCCAATCTTGCCGTATACCGTGACGTACAGTTCACTCTGGCATCAACCATCTATTTCACGCTCTCGAGGCTTTTCCCTGCCAAAGAAACAATGCTTGATCACGCGATCGTAGAGCAGGAGGAGCCTCCATACGACGGGAGCATTTCCGGCAGCGGTGAAAAGAAGGTTGATGTTTATCGGGTTGACGAGGCGCCCGTCGCATAGAATTTCTAAGATTCGGGCCAAGTCCGAGCCCCACTTACATCGGGTTCGCATTCCAAACCGGTGGGTAGATATTGACTTGTAGATACTGTAGATTGAATCTACCGGCTAATATCGACCCACCGGCCAGTCTGGTTTGGATTGTCAACTGGAATGCTTCCAAAGTTCCAAGTCCCTCGTTGTCCCGGGATTTTACAAAATCCATGGCTTGGGCGGAATGTCTCTTCTAGAGTCTCTTTTAGGAATAAGAATCCATAAATCGTGATAATGAATTCCTATTCTCAAGAGACACTACATCATGCTCGTCACCGCTTTCTTAACATGAGTTCCAGCCAACATGAAACTCTCCGTCGACCGCCGATGTTCGACTGGCCACCGTAACAGTCTCGTCACGGTGACCAGGGAGTCCGAGAGGCGTATAAAAGGATGGCCAAATGTCCACATCCAGTCAGCCTCCGCATCCTCTCCTCTCCTCCCCTTCGTTCTTCGCCCTCTATCGTGGACCTCGGCAGCTGCCAGTGACCCACACGAAGGTGTCGATCTTAGGAGGTGTACGATACTAGTTCCTATCACTACGATACGTACTGTACACTTTGTTTGCGCTCCTCCCCTCTTGACCCTCCCTGACCCAGCCCATGCGCACCATGCAAGACCTTGCTTCTAAACGCAGGTGTCGCATATTACGGCTGGAGGGTGTTAGTGCTTGTCGAGGGGGGAGTTATGGGAAAGAAGCATGGCAGGCGTAGCCTAGATACTACTAACTTTCTCTACATAGATATCATCTCCCCCTCTCGACTTTTGCCCCTCGTCGACTCATTTCAACACGTGGACGCTTGGACGACCTTGCTTATGCGACAACTCCTTGTCTGCATGCAAGAGTCTAGTGTTCCATGGTTTTGAAACTCGCGAGCGGAATAAACATTGTCGAGAGCGGGTCGGAAAGAAGAAAACGGATGTGCGTAGATTCTAGTCCTTTTTTGAGGGGCGGCAGCGAGGTGTCTAGATCCCGGGGATTTCTGGCGAGTCGCCAGGGGACTGGCACTCGTACCCCTCGAGGACGCAAGAGGCATAAAAAGGCCCAAGTCATAGAAAGGTACCGAGGACTGGAACCGGATGTCTTGCCTTTGCTGGCCGGGATGCGTCGCCGCTGCCCCGCCCCACGAGTTCTAAAATATATATTTGACTCCGTCGGTTAACATCTAAATCATGGTGCGATGCCACACTCTGGCTGAGTGATTTAACAAAATGCCGCGCGCGCAGTCGACTCGGATGCAGAAGTAGCTCCCGAGTCCCGACGCAAGCCTGGTGTCTTCACGATATAGCAAATAGTATCAGGCAACTGGCACTCTCCGTCAGAGAAAAGTATATGAACATCGCACCAGTCTGGATAGGAATGCTTAAGCAGGAAAGGCAAATGACATCATGATTCCTTCTCAAAGATTGCTTCAAAGTCAGCTTATTCGCCGCTGGCCTGAAGCGAGGAATGGCCATCACCGTGACTAGATATCCCGTATCAGTGTTATCGCTGATGGTGATAACTATAGATTCGCGTGCGTGTGACATTTGTTGGTGCCAGTTGGAGACCACTCCAAGTAAGACTCTCAGACTTTTGCTTCTCCGAAGCCGCCAGCCAATGCCCACATAAACACGTATATAAAACATGATACAAAGACGGCCAACAACTACACGCTACAATACAGTACTGTAGTTTACTATGAAATCAGGGGCCTTGGTCAATTTCGTCCAGACAACTTGAAGGGTCTGCGATGGGTTACCTGCTCTCGAACAAATGAGTCGGAAACGAATCACAGGCAGTGACACAAGCAAAGTAAGAAAACAATACAACAAAAGGCGTGTTGGCCATTAAAATGCATTAATATCCGCAACCAGGCAGACAGAACATGGGGAGAACAAAATTTCGGAAGGGGTGAGGCGCAATGAAGTGCGGCGAGATTCGGGATAAATGAGCTACACCCAAGAATTAGAAAAAAAAACACTTTAAAACGGGAAGTACTAACGAGAGTGCTTATCGAAAGCCATCAGATAAGTGTGAGGCGAAAAACCCGCGGCGGTCAAAACGAAGACGGTCTACGCGATGACACAGCCACCAGTACCCCCGGCATCTACGGGGAAATCGGGGCCGGGCTCTTGCTCGGGGGCATCAGATGTCGATGCGGTAGTGAAGTAAGAAGCAAAGAAGGAATCCATTGATTGCTGTGTATGTATCTGTGGTGTGTGGGTTGAGGTTATTGAGATATGTTATGAAACTCTCTGAGGATCAGAGGCTCCCTCGTGTCCACCTTTTATGCATTGCGAGCCTCGGCGCCCGGGCGCATAGCTGCGCAGTAAAGTTGCAAGAATGAAGGGGAGCAACGTGCAATCTTCACACCCAAGACAATTGGGACAATGATGGGCGTCAGACTAGTCATGGTAACACAATAGCCAAAGCGGACAAGAGCCTTGCAAAGACAAAATTACGGGACCCAGCATCGGCAAAACGAACTGAGGTATTATCCCAAGGAACGCCGCGAGCTTATGCATCATCAGTCACTTAGGGTGGTCGTTTCTGTGGTACTAAGCGCTGCACAACAGCTGACCTTTGAATTATTCTTCCACGATGACAATTGAAGAACCAACCTGACCCACTCATATACAGCTGCCGTGCGCACGAAGTGGAGGGTGCAACCTTCAGGTTGCTTGTAGAGGAGGCTTTTCCATGTGCTAATCATGAATCGGAATGCGTCAGGTAGCGGTGCGAGGCAAGATGAGCCCCGAAATCCTCTAAGCACCAAAAGGCAGATATTAAGGTGGTTCTCACCTGACAAGAACCTCGTGCCCTCAAGTAGCAAAGAACAAATTAGACAACCGTCAGGGATGGGATAACCCGGTACAATCGGCAGAGAGCTAGGTGTTGAGGGCATAGCTCAGTACCCTGGCTTTAAGGGTTCTCGGGGCGGGTATTACAATCGCAGTCTGGACAATAGACTCTAACGAGTCGAAGCTTTCGGACAATAGCAGACTCAGATGATCAAGTGCCTGTGAAGTAAACATGTCAGAAGCGCTTTTATGTCAGACAAACAAAAGTAGAGAGGCCCCTGCACAGGAGCGCAAAGTTTGTGTCTCTTGCAATCTACTAGGCATCATTGATCAGATATTTCTGAGGATAACAGCCTTTAACTTCTCTCGTAACGTTCAAACGTGCAATGGTCGGGGTCATCGTACGTTGCGCCAAACTAATAAATGACCTTGCCCGGGGTTTCAAAGGTTACTGGTCATATCATTGAGGTCTTGACAATTGAGAAATGCGACGATTGTTCACCAATACATCTCGGAGTTTTTGCCAGGGTGTCTAGCGAATCGTGGAGTGTAAAACAATAAAACAAAAGCACATCGGCCCGGGGACCGAAGCAGTCGTCGCTCGCTCTCATGAATTGTCCTCACTGGCACGTGATGGACAGTTAGTTACTCCTCTCTAGCCTCTCCTCATTTTCATGAGAAGTTTCATTTTTCATTTTACTTTTACGAGCCAACGGGGTGACGTAGTCATACGATTACCTGAGCTAGCTTACGTAGCGTAAAACGTGAAACGTGATAGATTAGGCCAACTACGCTACGTAAGCTAGCTCAGGTAAGCGTAGTTGGCCTATCACGTTTCACGACCAAGTGACGTAGTAATACTGTACGCTTACCTCACGTTTCACGTTTTAGACCGGGCCGAGTCAACCGCCTCGACCGCCACAACTCGAGACTCTGACTTCAAGTTGTTTACGCCAACCCGTGTCATGACTTTAGTTTAGGCCTCACCGCCCACTCATCTGTCGTCCTGGATGGAAAACAAAATCGTCCTGATGTTGACTCCGAGTCGTCGGCTAACACAATCAAGTCACAGGCGCTTGTGCAGGCGGGTACGTTGTTGTCCGTCCCTCAGGCCGCGGCTTACAGTACTGTAGTACGAATGGACCTTTCACGCGGGAAATTCCAGTTCCAAAAACCTTGTTGGTAACTTACTACAATCCAGGTTTCATAGTTTTACCTGGGGTTTCTCGCCCTTCTTCGGCCTTGTCTTTGGCAATGACGTGTGGTTGCCAGTGTTTAGTCACGCCGCTGGACACCCCGGCTCGATTATCATACCTCAACGTCTACCATCATCATGCAGCCAGGAATCAGACATCCTCAGGTCCATGATTAACGACCCATGTCACTGGTAAGTTAGAGGGGATCTCTCGTGGAGGAAAGGGCCAAAGAGCTCAAAGAGTTAGAGTTAAGGAGAGATCTCTGGGGTTGTAAGGGGAGGAAGGGGAGAAAAGCGTATGTTCCCTAGCTGACTGACAAAGACTTTGAGCCAAAGGTAGTGTATAATAGTGGGTACATGTCAGGCGTAATTTAAATAGTCCATATATTAGGGTACCGTTTTTGTTTTTGCATACTAATAGAGCTCCGCTCATAGGATTTAAAACGTGTACCAATGCGCGTATTGAATCGAGTTGGTTTCCGGAACGATCTTATATGTGATAAGATCAGGGAAGTCCGGATGGATGAACGACGCACTGTGTAAAACATGATTGCATCTTCGCATAATACGTTGAACACTGGTTGTGAGGTGCCAGACCTGGATTCTTCCGGAAGCGGGATCTCCGTTTCAAGGAATTCCATCTTTCTTGCCGCAATTCGAGAGACATGCGAGATGGACGCCTCCTCCAGCTCCTGCGGGGTGCTATACCATCTAAACAGAAAAAGATTCTTGACCACTTTCATCACAGATATGGAATGAGAGTCTGGGGAGCCGGAAAACTATTGACATAAAAGTGAGTAATACTAGCAATATAAACAGGGAGTATAGAAAATGCGCACCGTAGAAGGAGCGAGTCTCTTTGACCTCAACCTAGAGCACCCACCAACCTGCGAGCTCTGATAATGGCGTCCGAGTCCAGCATCGGGGACTCCCCGCATCTGTCCTGAGTTTTCCTCTATTTCCGTTGGAGTGGGATCGATGTGATGTACAATATCTCGCTTGCGGCCTCGAATGACTCGAGCAGGATGATAGTCCGTAACAGTGACCCTGGTGATGCCATCACTCCGCACAAATGGGGTAGAGATGATGTGCATCCCGCAGCCGGAAAACCTGGACTGAGATCGGCACATGTTCACGAGGTCGCTATCATCGGCGTCCATGCGCGGAACTGCGCGCGCCGCGGAAGGGCCCCATGCCGACCATGGGACAACAAAACATGCATCGGGCGGAGCCGGATGCGCTTTCGTCCACAAGAGCAGCGTTTGAGCATTGGCGTGTATTTCTCTGTAGTCATGCCACCAGGTTGCAGTTGCATCATGCATCATGCCATGATGCATGCTTGTCGTTATCGGATTGAGCTCCGTAATAATCCGCAGCGATACTACGCGGTCGTGGGGATTCGTCCAGAAGAGGCCTGGCACCGCCGTTTCCGAGTCTACTCCTGTTGTGAGCGAGTTGCAGTCGAGGGCGATGCTGCAGACGGGATCAAGTTCGTGGCCCCAGAGTTGGTAGATGGGCATTTCGAAGCAGTGTGTTCCCTTCAGCTTTGTCTTCTTCGTATTAATTGGTGGCATGGCACGGACGTCGTACACGTAAATGCAGTCACCAGTCCAACCTGGAAAGAGGATGTGGTACTCGTCGAGAAAGGTAAAGACGGGCGTCTGCAGCAATGCCATCTTTGACTCGCAGTCAGCATAAACGGGATACCATTTCATTCGGATATCAGAGAACGTACAAAATCGGATATGTGCTCGCCAGACTTCCAGTTCCACACCGATATGTACAGCCCTTCTTCACACGCAACGGCGAAGTTGTCGCCACAGACACGCATACTCCCAATGTGATATCGCCACGTGCTCGTGGTGTCGATGACGCCAACATGCTGCGCAAGTGGGTGGCTTCTCCCTGATGAAAGGGAGCAGACCCGGAAGGATTTGAACCTGGAGTGTGGCGGCAGTGAGGACGAGGAAGGCGTTATGCAAGTACTCGTAACACACCACCGACAAATGAGTAGATCCTGCGCAGCGTCGATACAGACATCCTGTGTATCGTGCGGAAGTTGGATCCTCCAAGTTTTTCCCACCACATTGCGCAATTTTGACGGGGCGCGGAGCAAAAGCAGTTCCTTGCGGGTCTTTCCAGAGATCGTGCGAAAGCAAAGGACGTTCCCAGATACGGAGACCGGTTCTCCCCAACCAATGAGTCCATCCACAGAGGTACTACCGGTCCACAACAGCGTGCGCCAAGGGGCCTCATGTGCTATGAGCATTTTCAAGCATTGCATTTTCCCGAGGGAAGGAAAATGTGAACCATGCTGCATGCCATTGGCGGCAAGCTCCAGGATATATCGTAGACTGATGGACCTGGATATGATATCGTACATCCATCTGCATGTCTGACCCCAGAACGTTACAGAAAGCATGATATAACAAGGATGGTCACGAAACGTACATGCTTGCAAGCCAAGATTGCGCTGTAGTCGGCATCCTCTAGAATCTTGAGGATGATTTCCTCGGGAAGGGCGTATAGGTTCAGACTCTTCAGAGAGACCGACATTCAACTTCTCAGAAATGATAGGATGCTGGGCTGGGGGACTTTTATTATAAGTCCCCAGATCGGTCATTCTTACCTAACGAACTGTGCCTCTCTTAAATTTGGACTGTCTCCGAGCGGCGCCGAGCACCTAGAACTTGAAGAAATTATCGCCTTGGTGGTTGCCAATCTGCTGGGACAACCCGAGTCACTAGCAGCACGGTCGGTTGTGTGACTGAGATTGCCGCGTGAGTCGGGTATTTTTTTTTAAAAAAAAGGCCCCGTACAGCAACTTCGGTTTCAAAACCGGCGGTTTTTGAAATCGGGCGATTTCGAAACTGGGAACGCGAAATAGGCGGTGGCAGTAGGGTCTCACATTCATTCCCCATTGAAACAAAAATGACGATGGCCGGGATTGAACCCAGGTCCCCCCACTGCTCCAAAATATATACCATGCGCTCTAACCACTGAGCCACTCAGCGTTGGGTCAGACTGACCTCATGCATACTTATATTCTGACGCCTCGATATGGCTGTCTGGCTGCTGACATGAACATTTCCGTGTCTAGTAAGTCACCTCAATCATTAAAATTTTCAATTCTGCCTCCATGAAGTTGTTTAAAACTACACAAATCTATGGGCTTGATGTCATTGATTATAATAATAAAAAGAAGGAAAGAGTGGAAGGGAGACGCGATTCAACACAACGCGACACGAGAGTGAAAACCGGGCAGAATGACCGCGACAGACGTGACAATTGTCGGTTTCGAAATCGGGCAGTTACGGAACAGCCTCTCCAATTTCGAAACCTGGCCAAAGTTCAATTTCGGCAAACCGGGCGATTTCGAAACTGGACCTTGCAATTTGGCAGGCTCCGGTTTTGAAACCGGAGTTGCTGTACGGGCCCTTAATTAATTAATAAAAGACCACTCTGGAGGCTCTTGGATTGGTGGAGTTGACTGCTTCTCAGCTTCTGCTGTGTTACATTTGGCGGAGATTTATCATGTTTCATGTTATTGTTGACTCGATCCATGAATCGGGTGTGAATCTCCGCTCGGATGTTGATGGCATCACTGCTGTGACCAATATTGTATGTGCAGTACGGTGGTTGAACTTAGGCAGGTTTTATGTTGAAACTAGCACTGACCCATGGCTATCACAGAGCGGATCAAAAGCGATTGACAATGAGTGCGCCGTAGGAAAACATGTGGCACAACGGCACAGAGAAGTACAGTAGAGCATAGGTGCTCTTTGGCCTCGCTTCAGTCCGCTTCAACTGCTCATCCTCGTTTGAATGTTCTCTCAGGATTGAAGGTGATGCGGGAATGGGACAAGCGTCCAACATGACTGGCATTTGGGCAGTGTCGTAGGTTAGTGCTGCAGTCTGTCAGTGCGTCAGCGGTCTCAATTGTAGGCAGCTGTTTCACACACAACCCCGTTCATTGATGGAAAAACAGGCAGCCTGAGAAACGGCCCCCTATCCGAGTCAATGAATCCGACACATACACTCTTGGGCCGACTGAAAGCAGATCTAAATCAAATTGCCTGCCATGCAAGCCGTCGAGGCCTTGGGCTTTGGAGTCGTAGGCATCGTACGTGCTCTGGAGAGGCGTCGAGTTGAGGTTCATTCTCACTCACTGACAGGCTCGGCAAATGCCTGGGGTTCGGTAATCTCCGGCACCTTTTCCCTACCCGCAGTCCCACCTAGCTTCGTGGCACTGACAGGGTAATAAAAAGTGGCTGTTTCATGCTATTTCCGGGTGGCATGAAGAACATGTGCTACCTTTCCATACATTCATCCGAGTCGTCTTCGAGTCCTACTAGGCAATAGGCAATCACTGCAAGGTAGCTGTAATCAACTGGTGAGACTAGCCAGACCTTTACCTCAATCGATCTATTTAAATCTAAGCAACACTTACTCAATACAGATCTAAGCAGAAAGGGGTCTCATCTGGATTAAGAACCTGCGAGGGCGCAGAACGAGTGGGATGTTTGGAAGGTGACCTCCGCTCCACTGATACTCCCGCAACAACCATTTAACAGCGGCCCACTCGCTCACTCACTCACCCTTATTATTCTCCTCCTAGATGTCCAAATAACGGAATCTCTTCGTGTACTGCCGCGGACGAGTGGATATTGACAAGGGGCGTCGAAGGGGTCGGTAACACTTTCAAAACTGGAGGACATTGATATTGGGGTGGTCGGTGACCTTGTGCTCTTGTTGCGCTCCATCGGAGAGAAACAGAAACCTTATAACCTGGTCCTCGTCTGGGACACCTCCGGCACTTGCTGAGACGTCTGGGCCCCAAGCACGGGGGGTCGCTCAAAGTGATGTAGTGTTGATACGCGAGAATGCCAGTGCACGAGAAAGCTCGAATTAGTGGCCTACAAAAATAGCCGACTAGTGAAGCTTGGCTTTGCACTTAAACACGTAACCTTCTCTGATACTGGGTAGCGAACTGTTCTGCCTTCGTGGGGATAGGTAAAGTTTATAACGAGAGGCGGACTGGACGACCAGCTCATTCACCTGTTTCAATTCGCTCTGTCGACTTGGAATGTGTTACTTAATGATTTGGAGGGTGATGGCGGGGAACCCACCCGGCCATCTTTGTCAACCTCTCTGACTGTTTCCAAGGTCGCGCAGATTGAGAGGTTTCGACTTGCTACTGTCGGGTCTCTTGTCAAGACTTACGGTTGTCAGGCTACCCTGGAGACCTTGAAAACCAGAGTACTGCCCTCTCCACCCGTCTCCACTGATTGTTCTGAAGGGCTATGAGCCGCCGGAGATTTACCTATGACGATTCACAACTACAAGATTTTTGGGGTGACCGTTCCATCATACGTATCCTCTATTATAGTCCTATTGTCCGCGGAAACGCCAGGAATGTGTGTTAGTGGGGGATGTGTCCAGCAGCCCGGTTCTGATCCGGTGAGGACCTTGTACTGTCCGTATTTAGAGGATCCTAAGGTTCATCCGCCTCGCACCACCGCCAGATACGGCCGGGTCATTGACATGCACCAAGGGCCACCTCGACCAGCAACATGAAGGATGAACGTTCGATGAACACTGACGGTCATAAAGTGGTTGCATTTGGATAATCCGGTGCGTGTCCTTTGTAAAGAATAGTAGCATTTCCAGGGCAAGTCTGACAGGCGAATTAAATATTCTCACGTGTTGACTACCATGGATACGACAAACCCTGAGTGTGCCTGATGGCGCTTGAGGTTCACAAGTCCTTGGGAACTTATGAAAAGACCGGCCGCCGTTCCCAATTGTCTCTACAGTTATCTCAAACCCTCCGTGTCTCATCCAGAATTGAAATATCGCTGCCGAGAGCCATCATACGTATCCCAAGCGTGCAGTCCTCCATGTACTTGTTGTAGGCCAAGGTCCACTGTGATCACAGGCAGTGGCGAGGTTATACATATACATGTGTGAGTACACTTGATTGTTATGACCAGTATCGTGCCTTCTCGTTCTGCCAGTCTTCCTCGCACCTTCACCACACGTCTCACTTACCCACCCACACCTCCGATAATAAGTGGATTTATCATCTCAGGATTGATCGTCCACAATTGAAAGAAAATGACATGTGCCGCACAGCTCTCAAGCGAGCGATCATTGGAAGGCTCGACAGTCTCAGCTGCAACGGGGTCAGGGATACAGCCCGATACATATCATATACACAGTATAGCACTCACCAGGAACATATTGATATCGTCGGAGTGGGGCAGTGACCGTAGTCTCATTCGCGAGTTCGATGTTGTTCGACGGAGTGGGAGGGAATAACCCTTGCAGGAGCGCGATGGTGGAGTCAAAGACACTACAACCCTCGCGGCCATTTTTGATACAGGCGTGGACCTGGTCAAGGTTGACGAGGTCGGTGCGGACGTTGTAAATGTAGTTGGGTGAGCACGGGATCAAGAATCAAGTCACGCAGTTTAAGCACTTTGTCCAACTGGATGCATATTACTCAAAGGAATAACTATGCAGGTGCGCCAGCTGAAGCCGGCTCCGGTTTATACTTCTCGACGTCTTCACGGTTGACGCGTTGACGGTTGGCCAAATCACCATCGGGATTTTATCCCCCAACGTGAAAAGAAAGGGAGTGGAAGTAAATGGACGAACCAGAAGTATTAGAACTAGGACTGGCGGTGACGACGACATTCTTTGAATAGACGGCATCGCGCCAGAGGCTCACCTGACGTCCACGAGTGTGATACGTGTCATCCACAGACGAGTCGCGATTATCCAAAGAGGCTGGGAGAGCGCTGTCCTTCGCGGAGGAGCGATAGGGCTGATGCGGACGAGTGGCAGTGCCGTCGGAGTCGGCCGAATGTTCAAGTTGAATCAACCTCCTCACTGGCACGTGTTCGTATCTCGCGAGCGACACCGTTCAGTCACCGTTCCCCTCATAGGGAAATTTCTTATTACTCTCCCCTCAAATTTGAGCCCGAATAATGCAATCTCTCCGTGTGTGGCCTCAAAAGTATCGACTCTCGGACATTCGGACGTTGAAGGGGTCATTAATACTCCTAAACTGGGAGGGCACACTAACATCGAGGTGATTATTGATGTCGTCCTCAGAGTCCGAGTCGTTGTATTGAGTTCCATCGGCAGGTGACCTCACGTAGGATACCCTCTCGGGCCCTTACTGAGATGGTTGAGTTATAGACACGAGGAATTGAGGTGAAAGAACGCCGATAAGCCAAAGTTCAACCGTCGTCCAGAATACCCGACCAATGTAACAACACTTGGCTTAGCACTCGAGACCCGAACGCTTCTCGACTACTAGGCATGGAACCGCTCCCACATCACAAGCGAAAGGTGGACTGGATGACCATTTGCACTGGCTTCGACTCGCGCTGTTCATTTGGAACGGTTTACTCAAAAACGTAGCTGTAGAGCGGTCCGAGCGGATAACGGGAAACACACTTGGCAACCTTCGTCGACGTCGCTCTCTGACCCGCCTTCTGAGGCTGCACAAATCGGAGAGATTTCGACCGGCTGTCTCTTGTCAAGATTTACAGTTGTCGTGTCACCCCAGAGACCCTGAATATCAAAGTACTGCCCTCTCCGCCTTCCGAGACAACTTCTCTCTTAATTGTTGACGAAGATAAGATACGCCGTTGGCGATTTAGTTGGGTATTATTCACGGCTGCAAAGTTTATGGGCCGGCTGCTCCGATCCGCCATATGAATTTCCTAATATTCCTATTGTTCGCGGAAGCGCCAGCCAGGCGGAACGTCCGTTAGTGAAGGGTGTGTTCAGCCTCCCGGTTCTCATCCGGTGAGGATCTTGTACTGCCCGAGTTACTTAGATGACCCTGGGGGTCAACCTGGCTCGCGTTACTGTTTGGCGTGTCATGATCCATGATTCGCACCGTCCGCCTGGGAAACGAACGGCTCACTTTTCTGATAAGGAGGCTGTATATGGATAGTCCAGTGCGTTCCTCAAATTTCTTTGTAGGAGAATGTTTGACGATCGGCACATACAAAGAGTATGGGAGGTCATCTGGTCATGTGCTGGCGGCTAGTGCCATGGATACTACGCGGCTGTTCCTGGCGCCAACCACGCTTGGTCTTACAGTATGTTACAGCATTCATTGTTCGACAAAATATTCTCCCATTGGGCAAGGTACCCGGCCTTGCTATTGTATAGTGTATGATCTGCCTGGCGTTCTCAATTATCCTAATTGTCTTCACGTGTATCTTGACATGTGAACCGCACGTGATCTTCATCCACTACAGGCCCTCAAATTCGTGCACATTCTCACTCAGACTTACGAGGTATAAAAGGAGAGAGTAGAGGAACCTTTCAGCATCAGAACAGTTCCATCGCATCTGTCAAACCACACACCACATAATCATACCAATGGATTTCTTCGCAGACCTCTTCACCATCACCTCCAACACCCCCGAGGCCGAGCCCGCCCCATCCGCTCCCGTTGATGCAGCTGGCGGCACTGGTGGCTGCATTGTTGCGTAGATGGTCTCACTGTTGACCACCATCATGCAAAATTCGCCTACGCCAATCCCATGACTTTCGGTAAGCGCGTCGTCCAAACGTCCCGTGCTTCAACTTAAAGTTCATCTTGCTAACCTTTGCCCGCAGCCCATACATCCCTCGCGCCACACCACACCATCCCAATCCAATTTTCGTTCAATTCGTGTTCCTCCCTCTGCCCTAGTTGTGGAGATTAATGGTCAACACGCCCTTTTTTGTACCGTTAACTGACTTCGCTTGTACCACCGCCTGTAATTTTTTTCAACCCTTTTTCGTTTTCGATAGGATGTAGACTATTACGGCCAAGTAGTGTGAAGATGTAGTCATTATGTAATAACATGATTTACTCGTCAGTTCGCGCGCGCATCGGAGGAGTTAGGATACTTGCAATGGCACTGGTACGGACATGATTACTTCGGCGCGAGTTCATAAAATCGCCATCAGGAACATCAGAAGTTAGATGCGACACAGCGGTCTCCTTGATGAAAATGTGCTCTGCCAGACTTTCACCGGGTAGCCACATAATGTTTTCCTCCGGACGTCATCCGGATTCTTCAGCTATGATACGGCCCACGTCCCATTTCTTGACGCTACGGGCGCAGCCCGGAAAGGAACACATACCCATCCACGGTCGTACTGGAGCCCTCGAACTAGTGTATGCCATCGTACGTCATGGGCCGAGCGAAGGGAATAGCCCAGGTCAAGGCTAGAGAACACGATAACGATACATCGTAGTTCGTGTCTTTCCAGTGGGCGCTCGCGTGCTTCATGACAAGTCGAGGCTTCGGTATCGGCCTCGGGATAGAATGTTTGATCTTATATACGCCACCTGATGTAGGTGCAGCCAAACCTAGCTGGCGACAGCCCACTAGATACCAACCAAGGAAGTTCTCAGGAAGGGAAATAGGATGCGCAGACTATACCGTCTTTCAAGTTGGGTATTGGCGGAAACAGCACAAACGTACAATTAAAGGGTTGGGAGGGCGGCATTATTAACGCGATGGAGGGAGAAACGTCGACAGAGTGCGCCAGTAAAGTTATGAGAACCAAGGGAAAAGAATGGGGCATGGCTGCATTGAGGTGTTTGCGAACATTGTCAAAACAAGAAAGAGAAGAAACCGGCGTCGGGGAGATCGGCGAATGGTATCACTGGAAGTAGGATCGTTGTTCCACATTAACATCAGGTAAAGACAGAGATCAAAAAGACAAGTGAAGAGGAGGTCAGAACTCCAAGTGACGACGGCTAGTACGGGAGAACGCAAGGAGGGTCTCAGGCTAACTTAGTCACTACCAGCTACCGGCTACCGGAGCTAGGCTGCGCGTCGTCTTCGTCTTCTGATCCACTCTTGTTCTCTTACCTGTTCTGTCTTGACATTGCTGATAGCCATGGCCTTCCGGCCCTTCCATCATGTATTTAAGCCAGGGTACGAGTGTCGTGGCTCGGAGGAGAATTCTAGTCGAGCAAGTTCGCGTTTTCCCCCCGCTTTGTGTGCGCTAGCCGTCTCCGGACGCTTTTCTTTTCTTCTCTCGTCGCGTCACATCAGTCCGCCTGAGGAGTCACGCCGATTCGAGCTACCGTGCCGCGGTGTGCATATTCTCAGTCGTTCTCTTGCTGACAGTCCTTTCATTCGGTCCCTCTTTTCTCTGTCCGCCTCGAACTCACCAGCGCGCCCTCACACGCTACACCATTGCTATGATTATGTGGTGTGTGGTTTGACAGATGCGATGAAACTGCTCTGATGTTGAAAGGCTCCTCTACACACTCTTTTTATACCTCGTAAGTCTGAGCTGAGAACGTGTACGAACTTGAAGGTCTGTAAGGAGTAATGAAGATCACGTGCAATTCACAAGTCAAGATAGGTGTGAAGACAATTAGGACAATGGGGAACGCCAGGTAGATCATTCACCATACAATAGCGAGGCCGGGTAGGTACCGAGTGGGAGAATAATACTTCGAGTTCTAGAACCAATAGAGGAGCAATATTGATTTACTTTGTGGGGACGTATATTTGTTGAGCAATGAATATAGATCAAGTGCGGTTGGCGTTAGGCACAGTTGAGTCGTATCCATGACACTAGCCGGCACGTCACTCTTCCCGTACACTTTGTGTGCGCCTTTAGTCGATATTTGAATGTTATTCTTCTGCAAAAAAAACTGAGGAACGCACCGTCCCTATCCATATACATATACATCCTTATCAGAAAAGGGAGTGGTTTGTCTCAGGGGGCTGGTTGAGGTGACCCTTCCCTGGGTGCGAACCATGGATTAAGACACATCAAATAGTAGCACGGGCCAGAGAGTTCCAGGATTCTCTAAGTAACTGCGGACAGCACAAGATCCTCGCTAGATAAGAACCGGGAGGCTAGACACATCCCTCACTAACACACGTTCCGCTTGGTTAGCGCTTCCACGGACAATAAGAAATACGTATAACAGAGCAGCAGGCCCATAAATTTTGCGGCTATGAATAAAACCCCGCTAAATCGACAACGGCGTAAATTAATATTCATGAACAATTAGCAGAGAAATCGTCTCAGGAGGGCTGAGAGGGCACTGGCAGTACCGTACTCTAATTTTCGGGGTCTCTGGGTGGCATGACAACCTTAAGTGACAAGAGACAGCTGGTCGAAACCGCTCGAATTCGTTCAGCCTCGGAAGGCGGGTCAGAGAGGTTGACGAAGAGTGCCAGGTGTATCCCGTCATCCGTTCCAAATCAAAAATTTCGAATGAACTGTGCGAGTCGAAGCCGGTGTAAATGGTCGCCCGGTCAGCCTTTCGTTGGTAAAACCAAGTCGGGGTGGTTTGGGGCTTGATAGCCCTGAGAAGCGTTCGGGTCTCGAGTGCAAAGCCAAGCGTCGTTGGCAGTGGGAAGTTATTTTTTTACTTCTCTATTGTTTCGGAGCTTAAACTGTTGTCCATTTAGGCACGCGTCCCTCTCTTTTGTAAATTTTTAATTACTTTAACAGTTATCTATCTCAGCGAGTTTCGCACGTGATCATCATCCATATCTCAACTTCCTACACGCCTAAGCTCAGGGACCTGAACCGCTACAACCACCAGGTAGTGGTTTTCCCACGCACTCGTCGTGGCAAGGTTGCTCATATGAACACGCACATCACGGCCCAGAATAATAACACCCAACCAGCTCAAATCATACTGTCGAGCAATCATACGAGTGAAAAATGAAAAATGTTCCCACTGCATAAAGACGACGAAAACAATGATGAAAACAAGATGGATACCAAGTCAGCGACAAGAATAATAAAACATGACACACCAACAACAGAGAAACTAAATCCTCCAGACCAAACCAACCAGACGATAAACATCACCCACAGGCCAACGATGGCGGACAGCCCCCCCCCTCAAAAAAAAAGAGAGAAGGTCCCAACTCCCGCCAACAACCATCAAAAAAATCATTAGACAAAAAATTGACAGACGACAGCCGAATGGTAGCTGAGATCCGACAGAACCGACTCAACCGAGCATACAGTACAGTACTGCAAAGCAAGGCAACCCTACGTGTGCCAACTCTCATTGCCCCATAAGGAAACAGGCTGGTCACCTGGCCTGCCAATCGCAAGGGAGATGGCTAAGGAAAATAAATCAGCCGAGAGGGCAATAACATGCCAGATTGCCACGCGCAAAAATACCAAGAGATTAATAACTGCAACCAAGATTAAACCATTAAAAGAGATAAAGCCTTCACCAGACTAATTAATACCACATGGAAACAAACACTAGAAAAGCTAGGAATTCCGCACCATCATCAGGAAAAACCTCTTTTCCTAACTTTAAATTTATTAGAGCCAGTAGATCTGACAATGATACCGTTAGCTAAAGTCACTAAAGCTGCTAATGATGCATAATCAGTTCTATTCGAAAGTCGGCTAGGAAAAGGAGGTATACTAGATAATAATAAGTTCTATCAAAAGTCAGTTAGGAAAAGTAGACAGACTAGATATATAATAAGTTCTATTCAAAAGTCAGTTAGGAAAAGTAGGCCAGACTAGATACAAGGTACTACAGAGACATAATGTAAAGAGCACGTTTCCAACCCGCTGCTAATGTAGGGCCGGTAGCATCCGGATTTCAGTCTGCTTTACGATGACTTATTTGGCTTGGGCTAGACCTTCGGGCCAGCGCTGCTGCCATTTCGTCTAGGCTTTGTTCAGCTGGTTTGTTGGCAGTTTAAGTGCAGACCATGCAGGTGCGGGTGGGCCGCATGATGTGTGTGATGGGGGAGTGCAGCACCTGCAAGTAAATGCGGTGCATGGGGGTGTAAAGGTGCAGTGCGTGAGCCTGGGTGACGTTGTTGTGGATGGACAAGTCCTTCACCTTCTTCTTGAAGTTGGCTAGCTTTCGGTACCAGTCCACGCGTGCATGAGCTTGGTACCAGACTAGGGCTTGTTTGCCCTCTGGGGTGTCGTTAGGGGAATGGGCCGGATGGCTGTCGAGGTTGATGAAAAACGAAACAAGGGCATCCGTGCCAGTGTGGGCTTTGTCCCATCCTGTTTCAATGATGTGGCTTAGGTAGTATGTAATTACAGAGGGAGATCTGAGTATGTACGAAGAGCCACTGCTGGGCAGCGGAAGTGGGATGTAGTGAAAGGACGGATAACACGACGCGCTCGTTCCGGCTCCACCTAAATTCTCCAAGTCGAAAGTCACGTGCATAAAATGAACTCGAACACGCCACACACGCCACATTGATGTCAAACGCCCACTTCTTCTCTCCTCTCTTGTTTCTTGACCGGTTGACCTCCCAGCTAATTTGTGACATCTTTTCAAGTTGGTTCTGTAAGGAGTGTGTCGGGGTTGGGCGTGGAACGGAACGGAACGGTCTCCACGTCAGCGCCCGCCGTCTTGTTGATATTTTGATATTTTCTTTTCTCTGTCTTTTGTCGTTGTTGTTATCGCCTCGCGCTGGACACAACACACCTTTCAAGCTTCAAGCCGTGACACAAGACATAACGTTGCCACCACGCGGCA
Source organism: Russula aff. rugulosa BPL654 (assembly GCA_022496225.1). NCBI lineage: Eukaryota > Fungi > Basidiomycota > Agaricomycetes > Russulales > Russulaceae > Russula > Russula aff. rugulosa BPL654. The sequence goes on along the minus strand of WTXE01000095.1, from coordinate 73,621 downwards.
GCCGTACGCTCCCTTTTTCATCCCATGTTAGACTTTCCTTTATGTAGCCACCTCCGAGGTCGCCGACACCAGACATAGCGCTCATGTATGTAAGACAGCCCTCCTACTCGTCGAGGAGGGCATCTATCCATCTATTCATGGAATCTACCCCATTGTTTTGACTTTCTTTCCTCTCATTTCTCGTTAGCGTGCCTTTCAGTTCTCGGCAATCGTCCGAGACGGGTCTCGACACCCTTGCAGTGGCGCCCATGCTCCTGCTAGGTCTCGCGTCATCTGCTTTCTTCTGCACATTCGTTCCTCAAGTCCCTCAAGTTGTAAGTCAACGCCAGGCCCACCCAGCCCATGCCCGTTCAGACCTTTCCTGCAAGTCGCCACCAGGCCACGCGGCCCACGCATCCTCCATCAAAATCATCAAGCTGGCACCACACGTTCGTTCCTCGGACGTCGCCTACGCTACACGGCTTGTCAGTGCCAGTGCGAACTCGAATATTGCTGGTAACATGAGTAGTTGAGGATTTCTTCCTTTCTTTTTGTCTTATCACTGACGATATACCTGTGCGCTCTCGTTTTGTCTTTGTCACTCGGCACTAGCGTTCATGCTGTGGAACTGCTGTCCACGACGCTTCTGCCACCTTGCTCGCTCGACCTTCTTGACGAGCACCACACGTGTATCCCAGAGTCGCACCAACATCAACATTAACAACTCGACATCATCGGCCACCCTGAGAGTGCAAAACCGGAGGAGTCATCGCGTCAACCGCACGTCCGTTATTGAGCTTGCTGTCAGGACCGTCGACAGCGTCAGACCATGGAATGGTGGGTGTGGCCTTCTCCCTTTTTATTTCCATGCTGTATGCCATGTCCCGTTCTCAACAACTGTTTCCCCCGCATGTTTCATCTTATAGGACGCAATTCCCCTTCTGCCCACCCAAGATCATGATCACCCCCTTATAATGGTCGTGACGATCGACGACACAGCCTGCCGCGCTACCCGACTACGCTCCCAGACATCGGAAGATGGATGACGACGACAACAACCTCCCTCCCATCCACCGCCCTGTTGGCGTTGGCGTAGACATGTATATCCCACTGGAAAGGTCCACGGGTCCAGCGTCGCTGCGGAGCCGGTCACTGCCCCCAGCGTTTGACTGTACTGAGATGACTGAACCGCGATCTTCCCCGCGTGTGCTCTCTCGGGTCTATGGTTCTTACTACTGGGCCATCTTATCTACGACATAACGTTGTTGTGTATATCTTACTCTTTGCTGCTATGAGTCGAATGAAATACAACCGATTTAAAGATTCCTATTATATAATAATGCCTGATTGCGACATTCTAGGCAAGCTAATAGAACTACGGTAATATTGATACCATGCTTAGCATAACTAATAAGCCTAAATGGCTACTAATAACTGCTACTAATGACTATGGTACTTTTGCATGAAATTGATACGTAACTAATAAACCTAAATTTCCGCTAATAACCGCTACTAAGGCTTGTATAGGCCAACTAGTAGGGGGACCAATATAATCGGCCTAACGACGTGCTACTGCTACCCGGCAATAATGAGACCAAACAAATCCTACTGTGTCTAGCCTGAGCTGGTTAGCAAAGGAGGTTTTTCCTGAAGCATAACTGGTTGCAACGTTGTGAGGTATTTAGTGGGTAGGAGAGCCTGAGACCCCAAGCATCGAGGGCCAAAATCTGAGCATAAACGCATTTTATCCTCACTAAACCAGGCCAGCCCTGCCTGGCCTAGCTATCGCGCGCTAGAGTAGGCTGATATTACTTCACTCAGTTAGTAATAGCTTATAATTTACTGAATATAACGCTTTCCAAAATAAAAATACACGCCTCAGTTCAGACTCGCAAGGTACAAAAGGAGAGCACGACGAATGAATCACTCAGCGCATCTGTCACACAATCACACCAATTAATGGATTTCTTCGCTGACCTCTTCACCTGGGGTGTTGGAGGTGATGGTGAAGTTCACCATCACCTCCAACACCCGAGGCCGAGCCCGCCCCATCCGGCGCTCCCGTTGATGCAGCAGGTGGAACCGGTGGCTGCTCGTTGCGTAGATGGTCTCACTTTTGACCCATCGTGCCAGTGCGATATTCACCTAAAGCTAATCTTATGACATTCGGTAAGTGTCGTCCAAACGTCCCGTGCTTCCAATTCCCCTTGCTGATCTTTGTGCGCAGCCCATTCACCCCTCACGCCACGCCACGCCATCCCAATCCAATTTTCGTTCACCTCGTGTTTCCCCTCTGCGCTAGTTGTGGAGGTTATGGTTAACACGCCCTTTTTGTACCATTATCTGACTTCGCTTGTACCACCGCCTGTAATTCTTTCCAACCCTTTTTTCGTTTTCAATAGGATGTAGACTATTACGACCAAGTAGTGTGAAAATGTAGTCATTATATAATAACATGGTTTACTCGTCAGCTCGCGTGCGCATCGGAGTTAGGAGGGTTCATCCACGTTCATGACCCGCTATGGCACCGACATGGTTACCTCGACGCGAGTTCATAAAAATCGCCATCGGAAACATCAGAAACTAGATGCAACACAGAGGTCTCTTGATGAAAATGCAGCAAGCTTTCCCTTTCAGGTGCGGGTAGTCATGGGCGCAGGCAGGAGAAGGTAACTACTAGTATATGGAACTCTGGCCAGACTTTCACCGGGTAGCCACAGAATATTTTCTTTCCGGACGTCCTCCTTATTGGCTACGGTACTGGTACGTCCCATTTTTAACACCGTGGGACGCAGCCCAGAAAGAAACACATACCCATCCATGGTCGGTACTGGAGCCCTCGAATCAGCCTCAGGCTGAGTGTATGTCGTTGTACGTCATGGGCCGAGCGAAAGGAACAGCCCTGGCCAACCATAGAGACCGACGATATCGATAGTCTGTAGTTCATGTCTTGGGGGTTCGCGTGCTTCATGACAAGTCGAGGGTCCGGCGTCGGGATATGGTAGTCAGTCGTTACATACGCCGCCTGATGAAGATGCAACCAAAACGAGCTGGTGGCAGCCCAATAGTGACTCTCTGTTCCTTCCTGAGAACTTCCTTGGTATCTAGCTAGATACCAAGGAAGTTCTGGGGAAGGAACAAATACTGTCCAGACTATAGCTACCAGACCGTCTTTGGATATTGACCGGCGGAAGCCGCGGAACAGACCGAACAGCACTAAATTCGCAGTAAGAGTTGGGAGGGCACTACAGTATTTGACGCGATAGAAAGAAAGACTTGGACATAATTTACTAGTAATTGAAAGTTATGAGAAGCAAGGGAAAAGAATGAGACATGGTTGCTTTGAGGCGTTTCCGAACTTTGTCAAAACAAGAAACTGGCGTCGGGGACTCGGGTGATGTGGGATCGGTGTGTGGAATAAGTAGGCTCGTTTCTCCACATTTACATCAGGTAAAGACGGAGATCAAAAAGATAAGGGAAGAGGAGGTCAGAACTCCAGTGTTGGCGGCTACTACTGTAATACGAGAGAACCCAAGGAACGAAGCTCTACGACCTTTGTATTGTTTTCCCACGGCTCTTCGCTTTGCCTGGCCTTTCAAATCGAACGTTGAACGTTGCATTTACCACTTCTCCTCTGCTTTCAAGTTCCTTATTCAAATTTCTCAGTATTTATACAACATCGCTTTCTATGTAATCTCTTACTATGGACCTTCAGAAACATCGCACCGCCAACATTGGACTACTACTGTACTTGTGTACCTTTTTGTCGGACTAGGGTTTTCCGTCCTGCTTTGTCTCCCCGGAAAATCAAGGAAAGGGAATCCACGAAGGTGTATTCAGTCGCTGTTTTAATGCATGTCGACTCGGATTGGCGTTTCTGGGTGCAACGTTGCTAGCGTCTTCTAACAGTCGCACGCTCGTGGTTATTCCTGGCATGTGATGATGCTCTTGTACGATTCCCTGGACAGGGTTAACTAGTCAAATTCCTCTGTTCCTCAAGGGAGTGAAAAAAGAAAAAAGGGAGGCATTCCGTCATCCAGGCACTCCGCAACAGCATCCGATTGCCTCTCGTTTTCTCCTCTCCAATTTAAAAAGAATATGTCCAGTCCCCATTCAAATTGCTACCAGCTCGGTCATCAGTCTCATTAGGGGTTGGAAAGTTAATTATAGCTATGCCATTTCACTGCTGTTCTGACATTCAAACCCCTTTCTTCTCCGTCTCCATGTAAATTTGATGCTAATGTTGAGCAACAAACCATTGGTCTCACTTCCCAATCCCGCGCTTCTTGTTTTGTCCCTGCTTCCAGCCGGGGCTGTTCCTTTCGCTTGCATCAGTTGCATGATACTAATTTCACGCATACGACAGCCTGTATCCTAGGGTTTGGAACTTGAACTGACCTTGAATGGATATTTTCTTTGGTGGGCTGCGCCTCGTATGTCGCGTATGGGGATCAGACCAGTACCGTATCGAAGGGAGACGTCCAAAAGGTTATGTGGTTCCGCAGTGGAAATTTGCAGTGTTCCGTTTAATCATGATGTCGCTAAGAAGGGGGGTTCACTGTGAAGTTACGTTGAGAAGATTTTGGCCATGTCAGTATAACCTTTTTAGTTCCTTACTCCTCTGACCATGCACGCGTGGACGGACGAATAAACCATTGTATAATACAATGATACATCTATACGCTGCTCGGCTGTAATAGTCTACTTCCTATCGAAAACAAAATGGGTCGGAAAAGAATTACAAGCAGTAGTACAAGCGAAGTCAGATATCGATACAAAACAAAGGCGTGTTGACCATTAAACTCCGCAACCATGGCAGAGGGAAACGAAGCGAACGAAAATTGGATTGGGGTGGGGTGGAGTGGCGCGAGGATGTATGGGCTGCGCAAAAGATTACAAGAGGAACTTGAAGCAAGGGACGTTTGGACGATAGCGCTTACCGAAAGTCATAAGATTGGCGTTGGGTGAATATTGCACGATGGTGGTCAAAAGCGAGACCATTATGCAACGATGCAGCCACCAGTTCCGCCAGCTGCATCAACGGGAGCGGATGGGGCGGCTCGGCCTCGGGGGTGTTGGAGGTGATGGTGAAGAGGTCAGCGAAGAAATCCATTGGTGTGATTGTGTGGAGTGTGGTTTGACAGATGCGATGAAACTTTTCTGATGCTGAGAGGTCATTCATGTTCTCCTTTTATACCTGCGAGTCTGAGCTTAGCGTGTAGGAAGTTGAGGATATGATGATGATCACGTGCGATACTCATTGAGGTAAGACAATTGGGAACTGTGAACGGCAGCAGGTCATTGAGACTGGTGCCTAATTGGACAATATTTGAGCTCCGAAACAATCAGAGAAGTAATAACTTCCCAGGTTCTTGTGCACGTACACTATCCGTTGAGCAAAGAACAGCCGCAAAAGCGCCATCAGGCACACTCAGGTTTGTCGTATTCGTAATGGCCAACACGTGCCATTGAAAAGACTTACACCTGTTAGACTTGTGCTGTCAAGTCGACCTTTGAAACGCTATTCTTTTACGAGGGACGCCGGACGCGCCGGATTCATCCAAATGTAGACACGTTACACCCGTCAGTGTTCAACGTTCAATTCATGGCTGGTCCAGGTCGCCCTTCTCTGAAGTTCTCTGGTGCAAAGTCAATGATCCGCACGTGTCAAGCACGGACAGTACAAAGGCCCTCATCGGATCAGAACCGGGCTGCTGGATCACCTTGCCCTGACACGCATTCCTCTAGCTGGCGTTTCCGCGGACAATAGGACTATAATAGAGGTATCCGTATGATGGAGCGGTCAGCTAAAAAATCTTGTACTATCGCTGTGAATAATCATAGGTAAATCTCCAGAGGCGTATAATTCAGGAACGACCAGCAGTCTAAAAATCAAATTAGTACGGCCTCGGAAGGTCGGTCAATTAGACGCAATACAGTAACGCGGATTTTTACTGCGGAGTCGTCTATCCTTATCGGACGTCTCCCTTCTTCCATACCGTGGTCCATACCCCACTCCACGACTAAGCATACTTATCATTAAAACATATTGTGGGATACAGACTTGAGGACATGCGTTGAAGGAGCAGAAAGGAAGGTCACCTGACACATGAGCGCGTGAGCCGTGGCGTGTGGCGGCCAATTGTTACATAATAACAAAGTCTGACTCGGATCATTTTATTATTATCCTTTTTCCAATGCCCAATCTCCGTGTGCGGCCTCGCAAGTATCGACTCTCGGACGTTGAAGGGGTCATTAATACTCCTAAACTGGGGAGCACACTAATATCGAGGTGATTGTTGACGTTGTGCTCCGAGTCGTTGTTATGTTTGGTTTTATCGGTCGGTGAAACAGGAGGCCTTGTAACCTTGACCTCGCCTAGGATACCCTCTCCGGCCCTCACTGGGATGGTCGGGTTCTGAACACGGGGAATTGATTGAAGTGAAAGAACGCCGAAAGGCCAAAGTTCAACATCGTAGCCTCCAGAAATACCCGACCAACGACGCTCGGCTTTGCAGTAAGACCCGAACGCTTCTCGGGGCCATTAGCCTGTGGCATCAGGCCCTGAACCACCCGACTTGGTTTTACCAACAAAAGTATGACAGGACGACTATTTGCACCGGCTTCAGTTCACATGAAATGGTTTATTCAAAATTGTAGATCTGGAGCGGATGGCGGGAGACACACCTGATGCTCTTCGTCGACCTTTCCGAGGCTGAACAAATTCGAGAGATTTCGACCAGATGTCTCTTGTCAAGACTTAAGGTTGTCATTCCACCCCAGAGACCCTGAAAATCAGAGTACTGCCCTCTCCGCGACGATTTCTCTGCTAATTGTCATGAAGATTAATTTGCGCCGCTGACGATTTAGCTGAGTTTTATTCACTGGCACGGCTGCAAAGTTTACGGGCCGGCTTCTCTGCCATACTGTACGTATTTCCTATTGTCCGCTGAAGCGCTAGCCAAGCGGAACATGTGTTAGTGGGAGAATTGTGCAGCCTCCCGATTCTCATCCGGTGAGGATCTTGTACTATCCACATTACTTACTTAGAGGATCCTGGGGCTCATCCTGGCTCGTGCTACTGTTTGAAGTGTCTTGATCCATGGTTCGTACCCAGGGAAGGGCCACCTGGACCAGCCGCATGGGAGAGAAACTACTCACTTTTCTGATGAGGAGGCTGTATATGGATAGATCCGGTGCGTTTCATCGATTTTTTTGGTAGAAAAATAACATTCAAAGATCGACTTATGGCACATACAAAGTATACGGGCATCATGTCCTGGCTGGTGCCATGGATACAACACGACTGTGCCTGACGCTGACCGCACTTGATCTCATTCGTTGTTCAACAAATCTACGTGTGCAAACGATGTTTCAAAGTTAATCAACACTGCTCCTCTGTTGGTTCCAGAACTCGAACTATTGTTCTCTCGTTAGGCACCTACTCGGCCTCGCTATTGTATAGTGAATGAACTGCCTGGCGTTTCCCATTGTCCTAATTGTGTTCACACCTATCTTGCCATGTGAATTGCACGTGATCTTCATTACTCCTAACAGGCCTTCAAGTTCAAGTTCGTAGACGTTCTTACCTCAGACTTACGAGGTATAAAAGGAGAGTGTAGAAGAGTCTTTCAACATCAGAACAGTTCCATCGCATCTGTCAAACCACACTCCACACAATCACACCAATGGATTTCTTCGTTGACCTTTTCACCATCACCTCCAACACCCCCGAGGCCGAGCCCGCCCCGTCCGCTCCAGTTGATGCAGCTGGCGGAACTGGTGGTTGCATCGTTGCATAGATGGTCTCGCTTTTGACCACCATCGTGCGATATTTACCTAACGCCAATCCTATGACTTTCGGTGAGCACTGTCGTCCAAACGTCCCGTGCTTCAAGTTCATCTTGCTAATCATTTTTCGCAGCCCATTCATCCCTCGCGCCACCCACCCCATCCCTATCCAAGTTTCGTTCACTTCGTGTTGTCCTTCTGCCCTGGTTGTGGAGTTTAATGGTCATCACGCCTTTGTTTTGTATTGATATCTGACTTCGCTTGTACAACTGCCTGTAATTCTTTTCCAACCCATTTTTGTTTTCGATAGGAAGTAGACTATTACAGCCAAGCAGCGTATAGATGTAGTCATTGTATTATACAATGTTTATTCGTCAGTCCACGCATGCACAGTCAGAGGAGTAACTAGAAAGGTTCATATGGCAAGGACAAAGTCTTCTCAACGTAACTTCACGCCATGACAGTGAACCCCCTCTTAGTGACATCATGGTTAGATGCTTGGTTAGATGTCATACTGCTGCGGAACCACTGGCACATGACCTTTCGGACGCCTCCCTTCTTCGATACGATACTAGTCTGAGCACCATTTGTGAGACTACGAGGCGCGGCCCACCAAAGAATATATCCATTCAAGGTCGGTACCAGGCCCAAGGACCAATATTGGCTGCCGTATGGGTGAAATTACAGTAGTCCGAGTCACGGAATCATGCAAGCGAAAGAACAGCCCTGTCCGTCCCAAAAATAAGCCAATGATTAAGTCGAACATTAGCCTTACAAGAACTTGAACATCATCATATACCAGGAATAACCATGACCGTGTGACTGTCAGAGGACGCCAGCAACGTTGCACCCAGGAACGCCAACCCAGTCGAAATGCGCTAAAATAGCGAGTGAATACGCCTTCATAAAGCCCCTTTCCCTTGATTTTCCGGGGCATCATGCTTAACCTCATATACTAGCTAGCTGGCTCTGGAGAGTGCATTGACGCTGTCAGGATGAATGGAATTTTGCGAGCCAAAGCAGGAGATAATCCCCCTAGTCCGACAACTTGAAGCCTTAAAATTGAACACAACTACACAAGCAGTAGTCCAACGTTGGTGGTGCGTTGTTTCTGAAGCCCTTCACTGTAATAAGAGCTTACATAGCAAGCAATGTTGTACAAATACGGAGTAAATCGGATGAGGAAGACGGAGGATTATGAACGGGCGAAGCGAGACTGCGAGAGCCGTGGGAAAATAACATAAGAGGTAGCCTGAGAGCTTCCTTTCGTACGTAGCCGTCGTCACTGGGGTTCTGACCTCCTCATCCCTTATATTTTTGATCTCTGTCATTACCTGGTGTTAGTGTGGAACAACGAGCCTACTGATACCCCTCGCCGATCCCACATCACCCTGACGCCGGTTTCTTGTTTTAACAACACCTCAAACTCAAAGCAGCCATGCTCAATTCTTTTTGCTTGGTTCCATAACTTTACTAGTACATTTTGTCCAAGTCATTCCCTCCATCGTGTCAAATAGTGTCCTTCTCCCAACTTTTCAATCGCAGGTTAGTGCTGTTCCATCGATATCCAAAGACCGACCGAGTCTGGTAGCTATATGTCCCGGCAGCCTTTGTCCCTTCCTGCCACCGAGAACTTCCTTGGTATCTAGGCTATATACCAAGGAAGTTCTCAGGAAGAAACAAAGGGTCATTTGTGGGCTGTCACCAGCTCGTTTTGGTTGCGCCTTCATCAGGCGGCGCTTGTAATGATTAAACACCATATCCCAACGCCGGACCCTCGACTTGTCATGAAGCGCACGAACGCCCACAATGTGAACTGTGATGTGTCATTCTCTAGGGTTGGCCTGGGCTGTTCCTTTGGCTCGGCCTATGATGTACAACGGCATACACTGGTTCGCTTTTCCGGGCTGCACCCCGTGGTGTCATTGTCTTTCTCACCTAACTTGGCGGAGCCCAAATTCATTACTCAAAAGTGTGGCTCAACGAAACACGTCGTATCTTGCTGAACACCCACTCAAACGCCATCGGTCCAAAACTACCTGAGAGACCGAAAGTCGTCAGTATACAACTGTAACGCCGCACATACCGAGTGCCTACAAAAGCAGATTACAAATTTCTATTGCAGGTTTGGGGTTCTGGGAGCGTCGACTCTCTCTCTCACCTAGAGCACTGGACTCAGTTTAGTTGGTCTAGGTGACGCACTGGCACCATTCTCTTACTGCAGCTTAGTATTCCATTCGTGCTTGCGCCCACGACTTCAAGGAAAAAACTTGCCGTAATTTCATCAAGGAGACCGCTGTGTTGCATCTAATTTCTGATGTTCCAGATGGCGATTCTTATGAACTCGCGCCGAGGTAACCATGTCAGTGTTATTGCGACTCTCCTAACTTGTCCGATTCGCGCGCGAACTGATAAGTAAACCATGTTATTATATAATGACTACATCTTCACACTACTTGGCCGTAATAGTCTACATCCTATCGAAAATGAAAAAGGGTTGGAAAGAATTACAGACAGTGGTACAAGCGAAGTCAGATAACAATACAGAAAAGGGCGTGTTGACCATTAATCTCTACAACTACGGCAGAGGAGGAAACACGAAGTGAACGAAAATTGGATTGGGATGGTGTGGGGTGGCGCGAGGGATGTATGGGCTGCACGCAAAGATTAGCAAGATGAACTTCAAGTTGAAGCACGGGACGTTTGGACTACGCGCTTACCGAATGTCATTGGATCGGCGAATATTGCATGATGGTGGTCAACAGTGAGACCATCTACGCAACAATGCAGCCACCAGTTCCGCCAGCTGCATCAACGGGAGCGGATGGGGCGGGCTCGGCCTCGGGGGTGTTGGAGGTGATGGTGAAGAGGTCTGCGAAGAAATCCATTGGAGTGATTATGTGGTGTGTGGTTTGACAGATGCGATGGAACTGTTCTGATGCTGAAAGGTCCCTCTACTCTCTCCTTTTATACCTCGTAAGTCTGAGTTGAGGACGTGCACGAACTTGAAGGCCTGTAAGGAGTGGATGAAGATCACGTGCGGTTCACATGTCAAGATACATGTGAAGACAATTAGGATAATGGGGAACGCCAGGCAGATCACACACTATACAATAGCAAGGCCGGTAGGTGCCTAATAAGAGAATAATAGTTCGAGTTCGAGAACCAACAAAAGCAATATTGATTAGCTTTGCAATAACTTGTGCACACGTAAATTTGTTGAACAATGAATACTGTAAGACCAAGCTTGGTCAGCGTCAGGAACGGTCGCGTCGTATCCATGGCACTAGCCGGCACATGATGCGCCGTTTGTCAAACTTTGAATGTCATTCTCCTACACTAAGTTACAAAGACATTTGAGGAATGCACCGGCGGACCTATCCATACACACCTCCCTGTCAGAAAAGTAAGTCGTTCGTTTCCCAGGCGGGGGGCCGAGGTGACCCTTCCCTCGGTAACCATGGATCAAGACGCGTCAAACAGTAACGCGAGCCAGGATGAGCACGGACAGTACAAAATCCGCACCGGATGAAAATCGGGAGGCTGAACACCCTTCACTAACACACGTTCCGCTTGGCTAGCGCGTCAGCGAACAATAGGAAATACGTATGGCAGAGCAGCCGGCTCATAAACTTTGCGGCGGTGAATAATACCCAACTAAATCGACAATGGCGTAATTTATCTTCGTGAACAATTAACAGAGAAGTCGTCTCGGAAAGGCGGAGAGGGCAGTACTCTGATATTCGGGGTCTCTAGGATGGCACGGCAACTGTAAGTCTTGACCGGGCGAAATCTCTCCAATTTGTGCAGCCTCGGAAGGCGGGTCAGAGAGCGACGTCAACGAATGTTGCCAGGTGTGTTTCCCGTTGTCCGCTCTACAAGTACATTTTTGAGTAAACCGTTCCAAATGAACGGCGGCGCAAGTTGAAGCCAGTGCAAATGGTCGTCCTGTCTGCCTTTCGTTGGTGAAACCAAATGGGAGTGGTTCGAAACCTAGTAGCTGAGAAGCGTTCGGGTCTCGAGTGAGAGTGATTCAGTGGTTCGACGCCTAGTAGCTGAGAAGCGTCCTGGTCTCGAGTGCTAAGCCAAGTGTCGTTGGTCGGGTATTTTTGAACGACGATGTTGAACTTTGGCTTATCGGCGTTATTTGACCTCAATCAATTCCTCGTGTCCAGAACCCAACCATCTCGAGAGGGTATCCAAGACGAGGTCCCCTGTTTCATCGGCGACCGATGGAACTCAATACAACAACTCGGAGCACAACATTAATAATCACCTCGATGCTAGTGTGCTCTCCCAGTTTAAAAGTATTAATGACCCCTTCAACGTCCGAATGTCCGAGAGTCGATACTTTTGAGGCCGAGCACGTAGAGGTTGCGTTATTTGTGCTCAAATTCGAGGAGAGAATAATAAGGCCGAAAATTCCCACACATTCATTGTTACGTAACAATTGGACGGATCACGCGACTCTCGTGGTCGTGTCATCCTTTCTGCTCCTTCAAGCTTCAAGGCTTCAACGAATGTCGGTGAGTCCGTATCCCATGATATGTTTTTATGGGAAGTATGCTTAGTGTCATGGAATGCGGTATGGACCGCATGGAAGAATGCACGCGTATACTTTCCGTTGAGCAAAGAACAAGTCCTGGGAAGTTATTACTTCTCCCTTTGTTCCGGAACTTAAACTATTGTCCAATAAGGCACCCGGCCTCGCTTTTGTATACTGTAGTAAATGACCTGCCGCCATTCACAGGTCCCAATTGTCTCAACAGTTATCTCAATGAGTATCGCACGTGATCATCGATCATCATCCACTGGCATTTCTTCAACTTAGCTCAGACTCGCAAGGTATAAAAGGAGAGTATAGAGGAGCATTTCAGCATCAGAACAGTTCCATCGCATCTGTCAAACCACACACCACACAGTCAAACCAATGGATTTCTTCGCTGACCTCTTCACCATCACCTCCAACACCCCCGAGGCCGAGCCCGCCCCATCCGCTCCCGTTGATGCAGCTGGCGGAACTGGTGGCTGCATCGTTGCGTAGATGGTCTCGCTTTTGACCACCATCGTGCAATATTCACCTAACGCCAATCTTATGACATTCGGTAAGCGCGATCGTCCAAACGTCCCGTGCTTCAAGTTCCTTTTGCTAATCTTTGTGCGCAGCCCATACATCCCTCGCGCCACCCCACCCCATCCCTATCCAATTTTGTTCAATTCGTGTTTCTCCCTCTGCCCTGGTTGTGGAGGTTAATGGTCAACACGCCCTTTTTGTACCGTTATCTGACTTCGCTTGTACCACCGCCTGTAATTCTTTCCAACCCTTTTCGTTTTCGATAGGATGTAGACTATTACGGCCAAGTAGTGTGAAGATGTGGTCATTATATTATAAAGTGGTTTATTGTCAGCTCACGCGTGCACGGTCGGAGTAACTAGAGTGGTCTCTTGCTAGCATGGTCAAAGTCTTCTCGGTCATCACTATCCTTGTGGATCATTGGAAGGAACGCACATACAAGTATCCGGGCGCTTGGCGGGTTTTTGCGTTTTCAGTATTAACCTGACTTCATAGCGATCCCTCTTAGCGACATCAGATGTCGACAAAGATTACCAGGAGTGTTTCCCATCACCTGATTCAAATCTACAGTTTTGAGTAAACCGTTCAAAAATGAACAGTGAATCGAAGCCGGTGCAAATGGTCGTCCAGTCCCCCTTTTGTTGGTTTACCAAACCAACAAAAGATGAACTGGACCGGTACCGAGAAGCGTTCGGGCCTCGAGTGCAAAGCCAAGCGTCGTTGGTCGGGTATTTCTGGAGAAGACCACGATGCCGAACTTTGGCTTATCGGCATTCTTTTACTTGGACGTAGATACAAACCGACAGCATGGCAAGGCAAATAGAGTCGGTGGAATCCCCGAAACTTAGTCAGTAGGGGGAATGGCTTGAAGGCATCACCGTACCAGACTTCACATGATTATGCAGATTATGCATCAACACACGTTTCCGATAGCCGGCGCTTCGACAGACAACCTGGAATACGCATCTATGACAGCACAGCAGGCCATTCACTGCGTAGCTAACAGTCAAGGAAATTGAAATCATGCATGAGAACCTAGCCAAATGACCTAGGTAGACCAAGCCGACTCCGGACTGAGGCTCGATAACAAGCTCGGAGGTCCTGGGGCTAAGCTAGATCAAGTTACAGGTCTCTGTTTCCTTGCGTGAGAACAACCTCGCTTGTTACCTCGATTTCGGTATCCTCCTTTTCCTTGAACGTATCCATTTGTCCATCAACCTCTCTTGATGTCGCCCACCCACGCCCCACATACCCACCCACGGTCGGTACGGGTCCCTCGAACCAATGCACGCCACCGTAAACCGGGAAGTAGTACCAGACGAGGCAGAGTATTAACACGCCTCCGAGGACGACGACGGTGTAGTTCATATCCGAAGCACCCGTAAGCTTGGTTGTCGGGAAAAAAAATACGATCGAAGTCAACGCCATCCAACCGACGGATACGAACGCGCAAAACCCACTCTATCAGAATTCGAGAATTTTCACGTGTCACCTCCAAAGTCGCATCCGAAATTAGAAATGACGAGCGCACTCACCCACGCACCAAGCGAGAACACTCCGGGTGTCCACCCATTTTCCTTCCTCCAGATCCATCGTACAGCTATTGGAATTGAAAAAGCAACATATTGAGCCGTAATTGAGATGGAGAAGACGGCGTTGATCGCTTGGGTTCCCGCAAATACCAGCGCTCCGAGTGAGATTGAACCTGCCGCACAAAACCAGACAGTGTTGACGGGTGTCTTGGTGAACTTGTTCATGCGGTAAAGCACACCCGAAAATGGAAGAGCACCGTCGCGCGCACTGAGTATAAACGTTAATCGAAAGTCGAACAGGTTCCTAGACGTAGTTGGGGCTAAGACATACAAGGCGAAGGACTGACGCGACGCGGCAAGCATCTGCAAGAAACGCCAGCAGCAGCATCATTAGCAACTGTCCTCGACTGACCACCTGAGCCTGAGGGAATAAAGGAATATACCATGCTCGAGCCCATCATGTATTGCACCAAAATGATGAATGACCACATGACGAGGGTGCCTTTTTGTCCTAAGCTATTGAGGAAGATCTGAGCCATGGGTTGTCCGAGGCTACTGTTCATGAGCCCTCAAGATTTTGGCCCATGCAAAATGCGAGCGTTACATTCACCGCTGCGTCAGAGATTTCGGACTCAGCGACCAGCTGCGCGTGGTAAAATGATAGGGTATACCTAAGCCAAATATGGCGGCGATGCAAATAGACCAAACAATGCCCCATGGAACAGCAGTTGCTGCATTCGACGCCTCCTCAGAGATATGCACAGCTGAGTCAAATGAACCTATGATGTAAATTATTATCAGCAAATATATAATATCGCTGATCAACAAAATGGCGCACATATAGTCCAAACTGGAGCCAAGAAGCTCAAAATAAATGCAAAGCCATTTGGCCAGTCATACACTACAGCAAACCGCAAGCATCAATGAGAGTGGTGAATCAATACAAGAGGGAAAAGCATGCACAATTTGTGAGATCACCGAGAGCGTAGCGAGCACTATTCTTCAGTTCTTTGGGAGTCGCAACTGGCAGCGCTATAATGACGGCAAGACACAACCTGAAGGCACTCTAAATAAGCTCCGCTGACGACGCAGTGGGATAGAAAAGGCCCACAAGATATTGAGGGTGACGTATACATTCTGTAGTCGAGCTAATACCCTCGTTCCCAGGCAGCAAACGACCGCGTGACTCAGCACAAGGGCCACATACACGCCACTGCCAAACCAAAACTTTAGCCGAGAGATCCTCATCAGAGCTATCAAAATAGATATCACAGTACTTACAAGGTTTCGAGCTTTGTCGCTATAAAAGATCCATTCGAGCCAATGTTGGCGGCAGCCATAACTTGAACAGATGCACTCCAGTCGACGGATGCGACTGAGGCAATATTCCCAACCGTATTAGCATCTACGAGACAAGAATAAGACAATTTGTAATCTTTCATACAGAAACAACATACAACCGACAATCCAGGCAAGGAGATTGCGCCATTTTGGAGAAGAATAAGAGTGAGTCCAGAAATAAAGCTGTATAAGTCGCATAAGTCGCATAACAATATTAATGTTTAGGTTTTGCACGTTGTCTAGCAAGTCCGTCATTACTTACCCCTCCTGATGTGGGTGCAGCCGAGGCGAGTTCTGCCATGGACAAGCCAATTGCGAGGATAAACAAGCAAGCGATAGCCCACTAGAAACCCTAAGAGAGATTCAAGCCGAAGGCGGAGGAAAACAAACTTACCCCCAGACCATCGCCACCGGACCACCATTAGGAACGGAGTAGAATAAAACTGAGCTGTAGTCGAATGGTGAATAATGCCCTTTCACGAACAAAAAAAGGATGAGACAGACTGACGCAATTGAGGGCAAGAGTCCAACGATGCTAAACGAGATACCGAACACCTTTTGAAGAAATTTAAGTAAAAAATTACATAAGGAGTTATGACATAATATACCTCAAGCGGAGTAAATGCGCGTTGAAATTCTTGCTTGTATCCGAGCTCTGCGAGCAATTTCTCATCGGCGTTAGCGATAGTTGCTGTGCTCTGTTTTCGAGGGCCCGAGGACATCGACACAAATGCGGAGGGTGGCTACGTGGCTCGCTTCATCTGTTCGGTTATAAGGGAAGGCAAGCCGAGGAGATACGAGGACCGGGAGAAGCACTCAAGAAGAAACAAGAAACCGCATGGTGTGTTGATGGGAAGATGTATTGATCAAGTGCTTTCCCTTATCGGTATAAGAACTTCGGCAGTGAGACGGCGGCTAGCTGGTATGCCCTTCAATAAGACGCTGTTAGTACTGCCATATGCCCTAGAACGACAGACTGCTTACTGAAATCAATCCATACACAATGTCACTGCGCGCTTCAGATCGACCTGACACTAATTATCTGACAGCCTGTCCCTCCTGCCATAGACACGTCACACCACTTTCAGTTGTTCCGAGTCTATGCTGGATTGAATCCGCAGCAATAGTCAAATCAGGACCAAAAGTTGATGTCGGCATATTACGACTGGGAACTAGCACTCCTCGTTCGCAAGTGAATGTGATGAAAGTGTCTAACAATACAGGTTGCCTAATAATAGGATGCCCGTCGAATGTCCCTCAAGAAACAAAATCGCGCCCAAAGAACCGCAAGTGGTCGTACAAACAAAGACAAAGAGGAAGGGGGAAATAGGTCCGGTAAAGTAGTTACAGCAATAACCGCCGCCATTGGGTGTTCAGGTTCCGGTGAGGGGGTGAGGCAATTGCAACGACTATAGATACAGCTCGATCAGTAACGCCAGGAAAGAAAAAGGTATTCAAGGGGCAAACTCACTATCGCCACCAGTTAGATGCCAAGGCGAGGACCCCAAAGAGGGATGATAAAGCATCTACACAACAACGCAGCCCCCGCGCCGACACCAAAACTCTCGGTGTTGATGGGAATTGAGGGCTCGGGCACCAGAATCGATCCAGGGTCACTGGGATCGGAGATAAGGAAATCATGCGAAGCGAAGAAATCCATGAACCCAGGTAGATTTTGAGATGAATGGCCAGGGAGGAGATCTCTAAGCGGGGTCACTAAGACCTGACTGACGTCGTCTCGCAAGGTCAGATGGACGACGCTTGACTTTCCTCCCATTTATATGCATCATTCAAGGTTTGTGCAAGCTATACGCGCGCAGAAGAGGCAATTCAAGATGGGAAGGACATTGGAGTAATTGGAAGGTCGTTCGAGGCTTACAAGAGCTCCGAGGGAGCAGGGTATAAGCCAAAGACAATAGGACGACCTGGGCGAGCAGCGCGCATTCGCAGACTGTAAGTAATAGTCATGTAGATGCAAACGAGAAATCAGTTTACCAAGTCCGTCGTGGGCGAGTGGCAGAGTCAAGGGGAAGGAAGTAAACAAAATGGCGGGTGAAAGTACGCCGCAAAGGTAAGAAACCGCTTTGAGGTTATTGTCCGTGCCGAGGCACGTGCAGCTCTGATGCACATGGTCGGAAGCGCTGAATAATGCACACGGCAGTCAGCCCCACAAATCGTTCTCACGGCGAATTAAGTCGAAATTGAAAACAATAGACCTCCAGCCGCCCATGCTTTGCTCGCCATGTCCATGGCAGAGGGATTACCGTATCGAAGACTATTCTTTATCGCCGCACAGCGGCCGCTTATTTCCTTTTTGGTTTCATTAATGCGTCATATATGCCGCGACATGGTAGAAAACAATTGCGCACCCAGAATGTACGGAGAATTTCTGATGGCAGCTCTCCGGCCCCACTCGCGCGCCTAGAGAACAGCGAGTCGGCGGGTTGAGTGAGTCGTACGGGTAAGTCAAGCCCAATCAGCCACAGCCACTATCAAGTCGGGACCGCCGGGACCATCTGAGCGCGCGAGGCGCCGGTGGTAACATCAAAGGGAGCAAAAACGCTACAAGAAGTTGGTTAGTATGTGCTGAGAACTTTCTCTGCGGTCGGACCGGAGGAGTGGTTCTATTTCTTGCAGGAATATTCGATATACTTGTTCCATTGCTCGGCTTAATCGTCGTTCTTATTCCCGGAGAGAACTATTTGACACGTACTGAAATAATCGTTGCCTCTCAAAGTGTACCAGACCAATATGTGATGTATCAACCCCTAGGGAACCGGCCACTGTGGCTCCAAGAGGAGGCGGTAAACCCGATTTGCTGTATGAAATAAGATGTCTTTGGCGACTCTTGCCGCCTCTTCCTCCGTAAGTTCGTTTGCTTTGACGGCGTCTTGCAACACCTGGAAGATAGACAACCGCGCTCAGCAAGGCCCAAGCGTGACCAGTCGGACAAATCGGAACGTAAATCCTCACTGAGGACAGCGCGCGACGCGCTTGAAAACTGCCCAAGTAGTATGTCTCGGGCCACCAATGTCCATCACCTGTGTGAGCCCACGTAACCCTCAACGGTTCCATTCCGCTGCGAGGATAGAATAAAAAATAGCTCACTCGACCACATGATCTTGTTCGTCGGTGCCAACTCCAGTACCTGCTGCATCACAGCCTCTTGCCCGCCGCGCGACACCACCGGAAACACTTCGCCAATGTCAAGATAAACGTTCTTGTACATCGCAGTAAGGTATCCCGCCTCGCGCATATACGGGTAGCCGGCATGTAACAGAACAAACGTGGTCTGATGGTTTGCTACGATCAGCGGTTGAAGAGGGCCGGGCTCGAACGCGTTAACGTGATATCCGCGTCACCAAGACCAGTGTGGAATGTACTGCAGAGGTAAGGTCAGTATAAAGGTACAGCAGACGGCATCAAAGCGGACATTGTGTTGTGGCTAGGACAAGAAAAACGGGGTCTACCGGGCTTATTGTACTTGGCGGCAATATCGAGAGTAGTGCGCACGACAAGGTCATTCAGAGGCTTATTTGTCAGCCTCAGGGGTACATTTGATTGGCAGTGTTTGAAGGTATCAAACAAAGCTGAGGTCTCCGCGAAGCGGTTGGGAACAGTGGACACCTCCAATCCGGTGCGATAACAAACAACAGATTTGAAACCAGCCACGTTCGAGTCTTTCGCGTTTGCCTCCAGCCGTTCACGCAACTTCTCGGAGAATGCCTTAAAAAGGGTGGTAGGCCACCAGACCTCTCCCATTTCACGGATTTCCTGGATGATATCCTGAAACAAGACAATAGCTTTATCGGATCTGGACCTGGAGTGGTGAAGGTTGATGATGATACTGCATACGCACCTGAGCGACGACTTCCACACGAACAATACGCCGCGTTGGACTATGCGTATATCTGTCATGCCACTGATATTCCTCTGCCATCTCCTTCACACCGCCGAGCCCATCATCGATTAGTATGCACTGTATCTTCGCCTTTATAAAGCACACCCTGCATAACTCATCGTACGAGAGCGCGGCCCGGTACCTCTTTACGTCGTCCCATGAAACATGGTGCGGAAGATCGTACAGCTGAGTGAGATTTCCCCTCGCAGTGGTGTGAGCCAGCGTATACACGGCGTCATGGAGGGCTGCACCCTTTGCCTCGGACGTGAGTCCCTCAAAGGCCAGTGTGTCGCGATTTTCCTCTGTCAAAAGCGGGTGAGCATGGTTGTCAATTGCTGGGTAGTCACGGACGATGTCAATGTAGTTGGGAAGAGAAGGCATCAATAGTGTCGGTACCGTGACACGTGACTTGGTGACGGAACAAGCGATCTTATCAGATCATCTCATGTGCATCACACTTCACTTCCACCACGATGACCGTCACCCAAGGGGAACTCGAGGCGGCGATTCGTACGGCAATACAAGTTACACACGTGGAGGTAGAAGATAACTCCGGTGGTTGTGGAGAAAAATACTCTGTGCTCATTGTCAGCAAGGTGCTCTAATTCTTTCCACCCAATTTCGACTATTTCATTGACGGAATGACGGATATTATAATCTACCAGGAATTCGAAGGAAAGACGACGCTGGCCCGGCATAGGATGGGTATTATATGGTCACCCTTGCTATCGTGCCGTCATCCTTACAAATTTAAATTCTTCGCAGTGAACGAAGTACTCAAGACCCAGATCGCTCAGATTCACGCGTTCACTCAGGTGTGCAGTCCCCTCATGCCTCTTTTCTCCGCACCATTGATTTAGGCGAGGCCTGGAGAAAACGTTGACTCCACAGCAGTGGGAGGCTCAAAAGGTGGCTTCCTGATATGTTTAGCACGCGCGGCCATCATGTAAAGCATTAAATCGTTTCCTCTTATTTTCGAAGAATGATAGTGGCTATCGTAATGGTAGACATTTTGATACATCCGCCGAAGAGGGTAGGTAATACAAGACTGCTGACATCAATTAACTGAATGTCCTACATGGCAAATAATATGAAGCGGTGGTTGGTCGCCGAATGTCGAAAAAAAGTGATTCATTACCTCCGCCCGTGAGAGCGAAGGACGAAACATGCGGAGAATAACGAAGTCGTGAATGCAAGTGAAGGGTGATGCTGAAGGGATGATAAGAAAGGATGCAGGAGAGAAGGTACATAAACACTTGCCGCTGATGAAGGACATGAAGCACTGGTCGAAGAGGAATGGCCTCTAAGCAACGATGCAGCCGCCGCCGTTATCTCCTCCGGGTCCGCCATCGGCATCGATGGGGGTGGAAGGCTCGGGTGCCGTCTCGGGCTCTGAGAAGGTGGTGAAGAGGGTGAAGAAAGAATCCATTGATTTTGTTAAGAGGTAGTAGGTGATTGTGTGAGTGAGTTGCTGAGAGCTGTTGGATGGAATGTCATTTATTTCTCTCTCTTTTATACGTTTTATGGCGGGTTTCCGACATGAACGCTTTCACAATAACAACAATAACCTGAGTCGTGTCTGAGCCGCATTGAAACTAGACTTGGAGAAGCCTCAGACTGAGCTGAGCGTAAATGGACATGTCTGGGATCGTCCGAACAATAGGACTCTACTAGTACACTCAATTCATACAGATCAGGCACATACATTTTAGGCTCGCCAATTAATGGCGTACGTGCGCCACCAGCATAAGGCATACAGTACGCGCGGTCGTTGAGCTAAGAATGGTTAGAACACCCATCCACTTCCTACTAATAAGTGACCAGCATCCAGTTGAATTTCCTTATCACGGGTGAATACACGTACTCGCGAGCCTACAGTTGTTCTCGCCACAGGGCAGTTTGAAGCTTGGCTTGAATCCCGCCGCGGGGCACGACTTGGCTATCCATATCGGGACATGGCTATCTGTTTCCGAGTCTCAGGCGCAGTGAACAATAATGTTCCTGTTATGTCGGATTTGCACAATAAGAATGGTCATTCCAGGAAATAACAAGCGTATCGATCATAGATTTACAGTTGTCTCTCAGCCCTACCACGTAATCACAAAAAGATGCCCATGCAGGTGTAGTAGCTTATTACATGTACGGCGGCGAGATACTTTTTTTTACTAACTTAGGTACTATATTCCGGCCCGCTTATTGTGTTCTTACTGGGGAGGGGATCATCATGAGTCCACTTTCTCTGTTTATCACTGTGAAGAACTTAAAAATTCTGTATATGAAAAGTAGGGATAATCTGCTGACGCAACGAGATGTCAGGTCAAATTGTCGGGTTTGCAGAGATAACTGAACGAGAGGAAGACTTCACGATACAGAGTAATATAAATATCCAGGAAGTTGTTGGAGCTTTGGAGAATACACTCTTGATAATCTCTGCATCCGATCAGATCGGGGAGACCATCTAACGAACGGTAAGCGGGACTCCGCCACTGTGCTTCCTTGCTGAATCCATCAATCCAAGGCCGTCTCCACCGCCGCCGCGTCGCGATCTCACTTACCGGTGGCAATTCTCTGGACATTGTAAACTGTGTAGGCGAACGTCGTTGAATTCGGGGCGAGCCTGCACCAATTGTTCTTCCGCTCCTTACCATACTTATGCCATTGGCAGTGGATAGGCAGGATACTTAATCGCACCGGTGCGTCAGGGTAATCCGGTCCTGAGGCTGAGTGGGATAAGGTAAATATGTCGGCACTATGGATAAGAATACGCAGTGAGTCCTTAGAAAAACATGGGTGTATAAAGCCTTCTTCGACCAGGTGTTCTTGGCCGATGGTGCATGCGGCAGCGCTCACGGCTTAAAACGTGGGGTGTGAACAGAGGTTACGTTTCGGATGACCCGCCCAGACGATAGATCCCTTTGCGGTCAGTCGAGGGAAGAAAAGTGGCAGAAGAAAACAGAGTGGGGGCGAACGGGGATGATTCGCACTTCCCCTCCTCTGACCTTGACCATAGGTACTGTTGGGTTCAGACTCGTTCTTGTTCTTGTACTCACCCTGGAGCAAATATTTTCAATCATGGAAACACGAGGGGAGGAGCCCTCTTGTTTTCTTGTTGCCGCATTGGAACCGCAATCCGGTAGATCCCCCCCCCCCCCCCCAACAAACTTGGAAACGTTCATCGTTCTTGAAGAGATCGAAAGCGGGACGAACACGAAAGGCATAGTAGTCTTTCCGGCGGAATGGTTCAAAAATGGTCTCCCGCACCCATCCTCCTGTGCGCAAGATCCGGGGGGTGAAGTTGCTTCGAGCGGTGAAGCATGATCAAGCTGTGGTCACAAGAGGAAATATCAAATATCTCAAAGTCGAAACAAAAAAAAAATGGAACAGAAAAACTTTGTTCCTAGCATTACCGCATCGGGGTCCTCCGCACGAATCGCCCAGTCCTTGGCAGGCGGAGCTGCCTTCCTTCACTTGTATCACCTGCACGAATAGCTGTGAGCGCTGGTGCTCCTCGGGAGGTGTTGGAAGAGTTAGGTGTCACGGTAACATAGTCACCGGTAGTCACACTGTACTCACGCTAACCTGACTGCCACGTCACGCGTCATCGCGTCATCCATGATGATGGACACTCTCAGCCCTGGGATGGGTATAAGTGCCTTTCTTTCCAGCTACTACACTGACACTCTCCGTGACTTCCCAGAAATCGACGAACGTAACTCACCTTCTTTTGACCAGGGAAAGTATTAGTTATCGACCGACGGTCCGACGCAGCCTGGACGCCGCTCTCTAATACGCCGTATACCTAACACCGGTGCGGGGAATATCTCACTCAATCGTATGGCCTTTAGCCTCGTGCTTTTGATAGGGTATAAAGAGGCATCGCGCCGCCTGCACGTGCGGCGAGTTGTGCGGGCTTTGCTTCAGAAAGGCACAATTCGTTGGAAAGGCAGAGGTATACTGACTAGTGGACACCAATCACTTCGGATGATGGGCTTGGAGGGGTGCAGGTGCCAGGGGGATGTCAGTGGCACGACAGATATACGCATAGTCTCACGCGACGTATTGTGCGTGTGGAAGTCGTCGCTCAGGTGCGTACAAATGTTTGGAATCGGACGCTTTTGATGTCATTCTTCGTGTCAAAGGTGTGAACGATTGAGGCAAGAACGAAGACTCGAAAGTGGCTGGTCGCCCCGAGCTAGACGTGTCGGCTGTCCCCAACCCTGCAGCCAAGATAGCAGCCTTGGAAGTAGCTGCCGAGCACAATAAACCTGGTATGGCCCCCCACACCCTATTCTTTCCGGACGCGACAGAAGCCTTTTTGACTTTCAACCCCTGCAATGCAATTTCACATTTCCTCATAAGTCTTGGTTATACAAGTCTTGGCGACGTGGATATCTTGTGGATGCGTATGAGCCTGACCCACGTTTCGAGCTGGTGGAGCCAGATACCGCCGCGGACGATGGAAGATATGACCTGGGAGTTTGAAGACGAGATGACGCTGACCCAATACAGATGGGTCGGTATTACATAGTTTCTTGCACCTCTTGCCCCGCATCGTTGATATACTGTAGGCAACGCGTAGACAAAACGTTGACGCCTCCGCAGTGGGAAGATTCCAAGTCGCTTTAGGCATCAACGTATCAACGTGAACACCACTTCTTTCAGATATTTTTACAAGCGAGAGCTCCCGCAATAATTATGTACCACATGAAATATTTCTTTTCCTCGTCGAAGGACGACAGTGGATATCGTAATGGTAAACAAGTTGATACACCGGCGGAAGAGGATACAGTAATACAAGATGGCACTAAAAATTCCAATGTGGGATATTGTACATGCCCGGAAAAAAGAAGTGGATGAAATGAAATGTCGATTAGACCAATAAAACCGTGATTTGCCGCCGAAAAGTACGTGGATCATTATATACGCCCGTGAAAGCGGATGAGGAAACACGAGAAGAACGAAATGATAGAAGCAAGTGAGGAATGATGCTAGTGATGCTGCAGGGACGATGAGCAAGGGTGCAGGAGATAGGTAGTACTGAAACACTTGCCGCTGATGAGGAATATGAGGCACTGGTCGAAGAGGAATGGCCTCTAAGCAACGATGCATCCGCCGCCGTTATCTCCTGAGGGTCCGCCATCGGAGTCGACGGGGATAGAAGGCTCAGATCCCGTCTCGGACTCTGAGAAGGTGGTGAAGAGGTTGAAGAAGGAATCCATTGATATGTTAGGTGGGTGTGGGTGAGATTATGTGTGTGAGTTGCTTGGCTCGTGGTTTTTTTTGCCTGGGGCCAGTTGATGGAATGTCTTCTCTTCTCTCTCTCTCTTATACGATTTGCGGCGGCTGTCAACACAAAATTTTGCGCGCGAACAACAATAGCCTGAGAGATGGATGAACTACATGGGAGTAAGTAGAGGAGCGGCCTGTCGCCACTCTGCCGCCACTCTGCCACCTCATTGACACCTTGACCGCGCGCCGAGCAGTGCCGGAGCTCACGCGCTCACGGACTGGACAATAGTAATACTGGGCATGTAGCATTGATAAACACATTTCCAAAACGACTGCCCCATTAAGCTCGCCGACAGCCCGAGGTGAGTCTCATGCGTTCATCTTGGCCTGTAAGTAAATAGATGGTACTCTTGAGTCTAGTAATACTACGCTCCCGCGAGCCGCCGGCTGAGGCTAGTGCAAGGCTAGTGTTCCTCGTTCTTGCCACAACAACTTGAATCCCCACCCGCCGCCGACTACTTCAACCGGCTCAATGATATCAAGCTAGAGTTGCACCAAGTACATATCCATATCTCAGTCTCTATCACAGTTCACAGTTCGCCACCGGCAGGCGTGGGTCACAACAATACGTCTGGCATCTGGCACGTCTTCGCATGAACAATAAGAATGATCACAGGGTTACGTTACTGGGCGCTCGCAGTGTTGTGAAATCAAAATCAAAGATGTAACGTGACGCCTGGGGTGCATTCTTTTTGTGTGTATTTTCTACGGTTACATAAATTGGCCTGTTTATTGTTCTTACATCTTACATGAAACTGGCCACATGCGCCAAGGCGAAGATTACGGTAACGTGAGTTCACTTCTATTCTCACTGCGGAGAACCAAGAATTGATCTGTGCGTGAAAGTACGGATAGTCTGCCCTGACGCACATAGGTAGGTCAAATTGTCTGGTCTGCAGAGATAACTGAACGAGAGGAAGAATTCGCGATACAGAGTAATATACGAAATCAAGGAAGTGGCTAGGAGCTTTCGAAAACATACTCTCGAGAACCTCTACATCCGGTCTGATCGGGGAGACCATCTAAAGAACAGCGAGCGAGACGCCATCTCACTTACCACTGCCGGTTCTCTGCACCTCGTAAACTGTGATAGGCGAACATCGTTGAAATCGGGGCGAGCTTGTATCAAATGGTGTTCCCCGTTCCTTGTCATACTTATGCCACTTCGGCAACAACAGAATGTTCAACTTGAACATGTGGTTAGTCTGTCGGCACAATGGATGAGAATACTGAATCCTAACCTGGAGAAAAGCTAATACTTTGAAAATGTGCGCATAATCCCTTCGATCAGGTGTCACTGGCTATCTGGTTCATTCGGCAGCACTCCACTGGCAGGGCTGAAAATATGGTGGGGCCCTGGTGAGCGAACATGAGCGAACAGTGGATACATGTCGGGCGGCAGTCGAGGGAAGGAAACGTATTAGGGGGGAAAAGAACGGGGTGTCAGAATTGAATCACAGGCAGATACCCGGAATTGTTCTTGACGATTGAAATTATTGAAAGCGGGACGGACGGGCTTTCTGGAAATGGTTCAAAAACTCCTCTTACAGTAAAAGCTTCCGCAAACCGTCCCTGCTGGCGCAAGATCCAGAGTGAGGTCGCTTCAATCAGTTGAGCATCCAGCGAATTTGAAAAGGAACTTCGGAAACGTGTGAGAGAAGTCGAGAACAAAAGAAAAAAAATATAACAAAAAGGTGTCGGCGTTCCTGTCATTGCGAGACATCACTGGAAACGCTCTTAATTTTGCTCCAAATGTCAAAATCCTTGTTCTTGTGCACCGGCACCGTACTAAGGTAGCCTATCTCACGTATATATGCGTATCTAGCTGCAGGAGCACTGGCAGGTTCACCACATGCCCCGGCATTCACAAGATATCCGAGTCCGCGTCGCATTGCCATTTTCTCATCACAACTTTGGTTCTTCCTCGCTTCGTCTTCTCTAACCTATCGCTCACTTTTCGCCCGTCCCTCCTCTCGCTATCGTCCTCTTCTCACAAGGCGTGCATCCACGTCTTTTTTTTTCGTGCTCCTTCTCCAGAGACCCCGTCTACGCTAAGTACGCGACTCATATGACTCCAATTTCAAGTGGATACCTGAAGTGGTCCTGGACATGACTTTCTTCATACAGGTATGTTCTTCGATTCTTTACTCAACC
Organism: Russula aff. rugulosa BPL654; assembly: GCA_022496225.1. Lineage (NCBI taxonomy): Eukaryota > Fungi > Basidiomycota > Agaricomycetes > Russulales > Russulaceae > Russula > Russula aff. rugulosa BPL654. The sequence goes on along the minus strand of WTXE01000095.1, from coordinate 46,560 downwards.
ACTTACCATTCCTTCTACTGTCTCTAAACATTAGAAGCTCTTCCTGCTCACTGTACTCACCCCCTTTATTGGCTTGTTCCTGTTTCGAACGTATTCACTGCTCAATAATATTCCCCGTCGTGTTGTTCAGGCCAAGGTCCACGATTGGCCCACATCTCTTCCTCTTCCTCTTCCATCTATTTCGCGCTTTTTGGATTTCTTTCGAAACCTTTTCCAGTATATAACCTCTAGCTGTCTTCGACTATCTGACCATTTGTCCCCTAACCCGGCCTATCACCCTAATACGCGTCCGTTGTCCGTTGACTCTCAATATCTCAACACCGTCCCCCTCTACTAGTACGCAAGGTCGTGACTTGTGATATCCACCCTCCAATACCCACTACTAGTACGCTGGTTTACCGTTGTACCAGGGAGTCTCATTGGAATTATGGAAAGGGCAGCCTTCGCGCTCATCCACTCGTCACTCAGTATCTACAGTGATTCCACTATGAGGCGAACCGATCCATTTGACGAAGCACGCAAGTCCATGAGGCGGGCTCCATCATTCAGTGTAGTTGTGACAGACCCAGATGTGAGTTCTGATGAAGGGGAGAACCTTGACACAAATGCAAAGTAAAGGAGGCATACAGGGGGGTTTTTGTTCTTGGTAGACCTCGAATGTGGTGCGCACACACCTGAGCGACGACTTTCGCGCATACAATACAGTACGTCGTGTTGGACGACGCTTATATCTGTCGTGCTATTGGTATCCCGCTAAGCCCATCATCCGAGGCGACTCGGATTGGTTTGCACTGTATCTTGACTATCTTCATCTTTCTGAAGTACAGCGCGCACAACTTGTTGTACGTGGGCGCAGAGCGATGCACCCTTTCACCCTATCATGAACCATGAGACGGAAGATCGTACAATAGAATGAGATTTCCCTTCGCGGCAGCGTGACCAGCGTGCACGGTTACCTTGACGGTTACACACGGCGATTCCTCTGCCCCGGATGTAAGGCGCTCAAGAGACTCATTAACAGCCATTTTCCTCGGTCAAAGGAAGTCGAGCATGGTTATCGATTAGTGTAATGTAATTGGAAGTCGTCCCTGAGAGCGTTTCAGAGTTATCGTGATTCAATTGCTCCGAGAAACTGTGACTTGAGCGACACATGAAATTTGGAAGCGACGTTACACCTCTTTATATTTTAACTACACCCGCGGCCATCATGTATCGTGATACACTCGCAGATAATATTAACAAGTACAAATGTGGGATATTTCCGACAATGCCCGGATAAGTGAGCGAGTGAGGTGTCGTTCAGCCCAATGAAAAAGTGCCTGGATCATTAAATCTGCCTGTGAGAGCGAATGAAGAAACACGAGAAGAAAGAAATGATAGATTCATGTGAGAGGAGTGATGCTGGTGATGTTGCAGGAACGATGAGCAAGGGTGCAGGAGACAAGGTACTACAGAAACACTTGCCGCTGAGCTTGAGGATATGAGGCACTGGTCGAAGAGGAATGGCCTCTAAGCAATGATGCAGTTGCCGGCTCCATTTCCTCCGGTACCGTCGGCATCGATAGGCGTAGGCACCGGCTCCGGCATCGTCTCAGACTCGGAGAAGAAAATGGTGAAGAGGGAGAATAAATCCATAGATGTGTTAAGAGGTGGGTGAATTGCGAGTTGCTCGGCTCGTTTTCTGCCTGGAAGCTGTTAGATGGAATGTCGTTTGCCCCTCTATTTTATATGTTCCATGGTGAGAGTCACATGAAAAAAAAACGCTGTGCAAGGACATCAATGGAGAAGACACGAGATCACTGGGTCGTTTCTGGAGAACAGAGAGATGCCGGTGAACAATACGCAGGATACTTTAAGTCAACGTCTAGTAATCAACAAAAGCTGACATTCATGAGAACGAGGACCATATCCATAACAAGGATGCTCGAGTACGGTGGCGACCAGGTGTGAGCCGTTTCGTCACAGGGTATTGGATTCCGGTATCATATTGCACACGCCACGTCGCCACTGGCGATTGTTGTGTGAGTATTAAGTAAGTTTCGAGTAAGGCTCGGAGAGATCATTTGCCTAACGCCTGGCCGAACGCGACGAACAGAAACTGAGATAGACATTGGAACTGATTCTGTATTACCGTAGGCGGGAGGTGCGTGTTTCGACGAATTGGGACTAACGCTAGCGCTGAAAAATCCCTACTAAATACGGCAACTCCTCATAAAACATCCGATCCGTGAGAACCTTTCGCCGGATCTGGTCATGTATGTCTCCCGTCCTCATCGCTGAATGTCTACAGTAGTACTACGCACCCGCGAGGGACTCGGAGCCGCTGAGGCATTGCAAGGCTAGTGTTCCTTGTTCTTGCAACAGCAACTTGAATCCCACACACCGACTACAGTACTTCAACCGGCTCAATGATATCGAGCTAGAGTTGCACCAAATACATATCTCTATCACGATTAATTAGGATTCACGGTTCGCCACTGGCAGGCGCGGATCACAACTATACGTCTGGCATCTGGCATGTCTTCACATGAACAATAGAACGATCACACGGTTACGTTACTGGGCGCTCACAGTGCCACGGTGGCACTGTGAGCCCACACGTAGTCGACATTTCTTTTTGTGTGTGTTTTCTACGGTTACATAGATTGGTCAGCTTTGCTCTTACATCTCTCCATTCATCGGCTAAGGCCGATTTGGGCCACACGCGCCAAGGCGGAGATTACAGTAACATGAATTCACTTCTATTCTCACTGCGGAGAACCAATTACTGTAATTCTATCCGTAAAAAGTAAGGATACAGTAGTCTGCCCTGACGCGCAGAGGAGGTAGCAATTGTCTTGTCTGCAGAGATCAAGGAAGTTGATAAGGAGATTTCGAAAATACACTCTCGAGAATCTCTGCATCCGATCAGACCATCTAACGAACATCAACCGAAACTCCGCTACTACTGTAAGTTACAGTGCTCCGTCTGTCTCCACGCCATCTCACTTACCGCCGCGGCCGAGCCGCGTCGCTGTCTCACTTACCACTGCCAATTCTCTGCACCTCGTAAACTGTGATTGGCGAACGTCATTGAAATCGGGGCGAGTTTGTATCAAATGATAGTGTTCCCCATTCCTTGTCATACTTATGCCACTTTGACAGCAAACAGAATGTTCAACTTGAATATTTTTTGGTTATTAACTTGAAACGGCGTTAGTAGGGTCCTGAGCTCAGGCTGCCAGTGGGGTTGAGATGTAAGTCTGTCGGCACCATGGATGAGAATACTGAATCCTAACTGGAGAAAAGCTACTATTACCCTGAAAATGTGCGTATAATCCCTTCGATCAGGTGTCACATGCCACTGGTCATCTGGTGAGGGAAGGAAACGTGATAGGGGGAGAAAAGGACCTAACGGGGTGTCGGAATCACAGGTAGATACCCCAAAAGAAAACAGAATTGTTCTGGACGATTGAAACCGAGACGAACGGGACTCGGACGGGCTTTCTGGAAACGGTTCAAAATTTGCCCTTCCGCAAAAAAGTCCAGGGTCAAGTTGCCTTCAATCAGTGGAGCATCCAGCTTTAGTTAGTCAAGAGGAAACGTGTCCGTCAGTGAAGTCGAAAACAAAAAAAAACATAACAAAAAGGCATCGGCGCTCCTGGTATTGTGAGACATCACTATAGTACTAGAAACACTTTGCGCCAAATGCTGCCAAATGTTAAAATACCCGTTCTTGTACACCGGCACGGTACTAATGTAGCCCATCTCACGTATATATAGTATGCGTGAACGCCGCGGCATGCGGTGAACCTGCCAGTGTTCTTACAGCTTCTTATACAAAATATCCGCGTCGCATGCCATTTTCTCATTACATACAACATCGCTTCGTCTCAGTTTCGTCTCTAACCTATCGCTCACTTTTCGCCCGTCCCTCCTCTCGCTATCATCCTCTTCTCACAAGCGTGCATCCACATTTTGTTTCGCGCTCCTTCTCCAAGGACTCAGTCTACGCTGAGTACGCTCTACGCAACTCATATGACTCCGATCTCGAGTGGAAACCTGAACATAACTTTCTTCATATGGATGATACGGGTATGTTCTTCGATACTTTACTCAACCACTCACCATTCCTTCTACTCTCTATAAACATTAGAAGCTCTTCCTGCTCACTGCACTCACCCCCTTAATTGGCCCTGTTCCTCCTTCGAACGTGTTCACTGCTCAATAATATTCCCCGTCGTGTTGCTCAGGCCAAGAGTGCAAGCGATTGGCCCACATCTCTTCATCTTCCGACTATTTCGCGCGTTTTGGTCTTTCGAAACTTTTCCAATATAGAATCTTTACCGTCTTCGACTATCTGATTATTTGTCCCCTAACCCGACCTATCACCGTCATACGCGTCCGCCATCCGTTGACTCTCAATATCTCAACACCGTCCTCCTCTACTAGTACACTGGTTTACCGTTGTACTAGGGAGTCTCAATAGAATTATGGAAAGGGCAGCCTTCGCGCTCATCCATTCGCCACTCAGTATCTACCGTGATTCCACTATGCGGCGCACCGAATCATCTGACGAAGCACGCAAGTCCATAAAGCGGGCTCCATCATTCAGTGTAGTTGTGACAGACCCAGATGTGAGTTCTGATGAAGGGGAAGAACCTTAGCACAAATACAAAGTGAAGAAGGAGGCTTGTTCTCGGTGAACATCGAAAGTGGTGCGTACACACCTGAGCGACGACATTCACCCGCACAATGCAGTACGTCGCGTTGGACGACGCTTATATCTGTTGTGCCATTGGTGTCCCGCTAGGTCCATCATCCGAGGCGACTCCGAGTCGGATTGGTATGCCACTGTATCTTGACTATCCTCACCTTTCTGAAGCACAGCCTGCACAACTTGTTGTACGCGGGCGCAGAGCGATGCACCTTTTCACCCTATCATGAACTATGAGACGGAAGATCGTAGAATTGAATGAGATTTCCCTTCGCGGCAGTGTGACCAGAGTGCACGGTTGCCTTGACGGCGACAGACGGTTACTCACGGCGACTCCTCTGCCCCGGACGTAAAGCTCTCAAGAGACTCGTTAACAGCCATTTTCCTCGGTCAAAGGAAGTCGAGCATGTTATCGATTAGTGTGACGATTGGAAGCCGTCCCTGAGAGCGTCTCTCAGAGTTATATGTCGTGTTCAATTGCTCCGTTGCTCCGAGAAACTGTGACTTGAGTGACACATGAAACGTGGCAGTGACGTAACACTTCTTTATATTTTAACTTACACCCGCGGACATCGTGTATCCTATCAAGTTGTTTCTCCCTCCTGTCGAAGGATGACAGTGGCTATCGTAACGGTAAGTAAGAGTTAAGTAATGTGATGCATTCGCAGATAACATTAGCAAATACAAATATGGGATATTTCCGACTGAAGCAAATGAGGTGTCGTTTAGCCCAATGAAAAAGTGCGTGGATCATTATATCCGCCTGTGAGAGCGAATGAAGAAACACGAGAAGAACGAAATGATAGATTCAAGGGTGAGAGTGATGGCGGTGATGCTGCAGGAACGATGAGCAGAGGTGCAGGAGACAAGGTACAGAAACACTTGCCGCTGATGAGGAACATGAGGCACTGGTCGAACGGGAATGGCCTCTAAGCAACGATGCAGCCGCCGCCGTTATCTCCTGCGGGTGTATCGCTGCTGGAATCAGAATCGATAGGGATAGGCATCGGCACCGGCATCGTCTCGGGCTCGGAGAAGACAGTGGTGAGGAGGGAGAATAGATCCATAGATGTGTGAAGAGGTGGGTGAATTGTGAGTTGCCCTGCTCGTTTTCTGCGCGGGAGCTGTTAGATGGAATGTAGTTTTCCCCTCTCTTTTATATGTTCCATGGTGGGAGTCGCGTGAAAAAAAAGTTGTGCAAGGACAACAATGGAGAAGACACGATATCACTGGGTCGGTTCCGGAGAATGGAGAGATGCACACTATAGTGTGAATGTGAATGTGATACACGGTGAACAATACGCAGGATAAGCCAACGCCTAGTAATCAACAATAGGCTGACATTCCTGAGAATGAGAGCCATAATCCATAACAAATATACCGGATCCAACACCTGTGACTCAACTAAGCGACTCACACCCGGTCGGCGCCGTGCTCGAGCATCCTTGCACACGCCACATTGGCGATTCTTGTGTGAGTAAGTTTCGAATAAGGCTGAAGAGACCATTTGCCTAACGCCTGGCCGAACGCGACGAACAGAAATTAAGACAGACTTTGAACTGATTCCGTATTACCGTAGGCGCGAGGTAGTCGCGAGGCGCGTGTCTCGACGAATCGGGGACTAATGCTAGCCGCGCGGCGCTGAAAAATTCCCTTCTAAATACGGCGACTCCTCATAAAACATCCGTGAGAACCTTTTGCCGGATCTGGTCATGTGTATGTATCGTCGTCGTCCTCTTTGCCGTCCTCAATGCTGAATGTTTACATGGTCTCGTAGTCTTCCATCGAGGTAGTCGGGGTGGCGAGGAGAATGTTTCTCTGGCGAGCATCCTGATAATCAGCTTCGGGGTCAGTGTCGGTGCCGGTCTCCATTGCACCATCATCAAGCACCTCGTCCCCTTGATCACGCACAGGAGCGAAAATAGAAAGGGATAATATCAATGTGGGGTATTTCCCACATTATTTGCCGAAAAAAAGTGCGTGAATTATATCCGCCTGTGAGAGCGAATGAAACGCGAGAAGAATGAAATGATAGATGCAAGTGCGGAGTGATGCTGCACTGGCAGGGCCGATGAGCAAAGGTGTAGGAGACAAGGTACAGAAACACTTGCCGCTGATGAGGAATATGAGGCAATGGTCGAACGGGAATGGCCTCTAAGCAACGATGCAGCCGCCGCCGTTATCTCCTGGGGGTACGCCATCGGAGTCGACGGGGATAGAAGGCTCGGATGCCGTCTCGGGCTCTGAGAAGGTGGTGAAGAGGTTGAAGAAGGAATCCATTGATGTGTTAAGGGTAGTATTGGATTCCTTCTTCAACCTCTTCACCACCTTCGCAGAGTAGGTGAGTTGTGAGTTGGTCTGCTCGTTTTCTGCCTGGGAGTTGTTAGATGGAGTATCGTTTGCCTCTCTTTTATATGCTCTATGGTGGACGTCGCATAAAACATTTTGCAAGGACGACAATAGAGGAGAGATGAGATGAGATGACCGGGTTCAAGTTGGTTCCAAAAATCGGGGAGATGCACTCTGCAGTACTAGGGAATGGGGATACGTGGTGAACAATACGCCAAAATCGATCAGATAGATTGAAGAATAATCAACAATAAGCTGATTATGAGAATGATATATTGCTGTACGCACATGTACGCGTTGGGGACTCAGTAGTAAGTACTGAGCTACCAACGCATTATCACTCGCTGCTAAATACGGCAACTCTGAACTCACAAAAGCACGTATAAAACATCCGTGAGTGTCTTTTGTCGAATCTGGTAACGTATATGCGCTCAGCACTTGCGCGGCAACCAGCCCCTTCATTTATCGCTGCTGGATATGTGGACCTGACCATGTAAAACTGTGAAGGAGCGGACATCGTTGTAATTTACCCGAGCCTGCACCAAATTATGCTATAATAGGACATACGACGCCTTGAAGACAACTTCAATAGAGAACGATGCCGGGCTCGGTAATCCGCACCATTATTATCCGGTCTGAGCTCGACTCAGATTCGATGGGAGTGGGGTGATGTGTGAAGAAGTCTGTCGGCACCGTGGATAAGATATACTCAATGAATCCTTACAACGCCCTAAACATGGGAGTGGAAAGACTCCGAAAGAGTAATGACTCGGACAGCTGAGCCCCCTCTATAGATGATGATCTCCGGTGGTAGTTTTTTTTTTAAATTAGTAGGGCTTGGCTAGTAAGGGTTTAGGGTTACTGGGGGGGGGGGGGGGTGTCGGTTCCTGAGTACTAACTTAATGTAGCCCATCATCTCACGTATGTACATATGCGTATTTTCTCATTACAACTTTGGTTCTTCATCGCTTCGTCTCAGTTTCGTCTCTAACCTATCGCTCATTTTTCGCCTGTCCCTCCTCTCGCTATCATCCTCTTCTCACAAGCTGTGCATCCACATTTTGTTTCGCGCACCTTCTCCAAGGACTCAGTCTACGCTGAGTACGCTCTACGCGGCTCATAACATGGACGCAGGTAAATGCTGCGGGGCTCGCTAGTATAAATATGTCTATTCACGGCAGGGTTGCTATCTATCGGCTAAGTCATTGGCATCAAGGGATTGGCCTGGAAGCCTTTGGAGGGTACAATTTGGACTTCCTGTTTACGATTTGGATGTGTTTGTGTGAGTGGCCGGAACTTTAAGGAGCCACGGCGTTTACGCTTTGGACGTGTTTGCGCGAGCCATATTCTGACCATAAACGACGTTAGACGTTAGAATCCCTTTTTTTTGGTGGACAGGCGTATATATTCTCGCACATGCAATGCACATGTGAAGTGAAGGACAGTAAAAACAACTCGTCCATGAGTTGTGGGCGATATACGGTTTTTGAGGGCGGTCAGGGGGGTGCAAATCCATTTGTACTTGTTTGTTCTGGGGAGGTTCACGGCGGCCGTGTAGTGGATCACGTGTGTGGCCAATTAATTTCGCTCGCAATGACTCCGATCTCGGCGAGTGGATGATATCATATGGATGATACGGGTATGTTCTTCGATCCTTTACTCAACCACTCACCATTCCTTCTACTCTCTCTAAACATTAGAAGCTCTTCCTGCTCACTGCACTCACCCCCTTAATTGGCCTTGTTCCTCCTTCGAACGTGTTCACTACTCAATATATTCCCCGTCGTGTTGCTCAGGCCAAGAGTGCAAGCGATTGGCCCACATCTCTTCATCTTCCGACTATTTCGCGCGTTTTGGTCTTCTTTCGAAACTTTTCCAATATAGAACGTTTACCGTCTTCGACTATCTGATTATTTGTTCCCTAACCCGGCCTATCACCGTCATACGCGTCCGCCATCCGTTGACTCTCAATATCTCAACACCGTCCTCCTCTACTAGTACGCTGGTTTACCGTTGTACTAGGGAGTCTCAATAGAATTATGGAAAGGGCGGCCTTCGCGCTCATCCATTCGCCACTCAGTATCTACCGTGATTCCACTATGCGGCGCACCGAATCATCTGACGAAGCACGCAAGTCCATAAAGTGGGCTCCATCATTCAGTGTAGTTGTGACAGACCCAGATGTGAGTTCTGATGAAGGGGAGAATCTTGGCACAAAAAAATACAAAGTGAAGGAGGGGGCATTGTTCTCGGTGAACATCGAAAGTGGTGTGTACACACCTGAGCGACGACATTCACGCGTACAATGCAGTACGTCGCGTTGGACGACGCTTATATCTGTTGTGCCATTGGTGTACCGCTAGGTCCATCATCCGAGGCGACTCCGAGTCGACTGTATCTTGACTATCCTCACCTTTCTGAAGTACAGCCTGCACAACTTGTTGTACGCGGGCGCAGAGCGATGCACCTTTTCACCCTATCATGAACTATGAGACGGAAGATCGTAGAATTGAATGGGATTTCCCTTCGCGGCAGTGTGACGAGCGTGCACGGTTGCCTTGACGGCGACAGACGGTTACTCACGGCGACTCCTCTGCCCCGGACGTAAAGCTCTCAAGAGACTCGTTAACAGCCATTTTCCTCGGTCAAAGGAAGTCGAGCATGGTTATCGATTAGTGTGACTTACTGTAATTGGAAGCCGTCCCTGCTCAGAGTTATATGTCGTGTTCAATTGCTCCGAGAAACTGTGACTTGAGTGACACATGAAACGTGGCAGTGACGTAACACTTTATATTTTAGCTTACACCCGCGGACATCGTGTATCCTATCAAGTCGTTTCTCCCTCCTGTCGAAGGATGACAGTGGCTATCGTAACGGTAAGTAAGAGTTAAGTAATGTGGTGCATTCGCAGATAACATTAGCAAATACAAATATGGGATATTTCCGACTGAAGTAAATGAGGTGTCGTTTAGCCCAATGAAAAAGTGCGTGGATCATTATATCCGCCTGTGAGAGCGAATGAAGAAACACGAGAAGAGCGGAATGATAGATTCAAGTGATGAGAGTGATGGCGGTGATGCTGCAGGGACGATGAGCAGAGGTGCAGGAGACAAGGTACTTCAGAAATATTTACCGCTGAGCCTGAGGATATGAGACACTGGTCGAAGAGGAATGGCCTCTAAGCAATGATGCAGCCCGGGGCGTTCGACCCTCCAGGTGTGCCGGAATCAGAATCGATAGGGATAGGCATCGGCACCGGCATCGTCTCGGGCTCGGAGAAGACAGTGGTGAAGGGGGAGAATGAATCCATAGATGTGTGTGTTCAGAGGTGGGTGAATTGTGAGTTGCTCTGCTCGTTTTCTGCGCGGGAGTTGTTAGATGGAGTATCGTTTGTCTCTCTCTTATATGCTCTATGGTGGACGTCGCATAAAATATAAGTTAAATAAGCAGGCCAGTGGTCTGACACATCCGCGCCACGCTCAACCAGCATGCGAGCAACTTCCAGAGGACGACAATAGAGGAGAGACGAGACGAGATGACCGGGTTGGTTCCAAAAATCGGGGAGATGCACTCCGCAGTACTAGGGAATGGGGATACGTGGTGAACAATACGCCAGAATCGATCAGATAGAATCAACAATAAGCTGAATATGAGAATGATATATTGCTGTATGCCCAGGGTACGCGTTGGGGACTCAGTAGTAAGTACTGAGCGCACTGAGCTACCAACGCATTATCACTCGCTACTAAATACGGCAACTCTGAACTCACAAAAACACGTTTAAAACATCCGTGAGTATCATCTTTTGCTGAATCTGGTCACGTATATGCGCTCAGCAGTTGCGCGGCAACAGCCCCTTCATTTACCGCTGCTGGATTTGTGGACCTGACCATGTAAAACTGTGAAGGGGCGAACATCGTTGTAATTTACCCAAGGCTGCACCAAATTGTGCTATAATAGTACCATACGACGCCTTGAAGACAATAGAGAACGATGCCGAGCTCGTAATCCGAGTCCGGACCATTATTATCCGGTCTGAGCTCGACTCAGATTCGATGGGAGTGGGGCGTGTTGGAAGAACGGTGCGCGCGTGCGGGAAAACGAGCGGGGGTATATTGCGGCTTGGGTGTGTTGTGGGCAAACGCGCGAGGGTGCCCGGGTGTAATTACATGCACTATATACTAGAAAATGGCAGCACAAATGGAAGGGAATTATAGTATGACATTAAAAATGGGGCTAGGGTACTAGGACGCTGGACGCGTGAACCGAGCCGCGCCAGCTCGATTTGCAACAGGGTGATGTGTAAAGAAGTAAGTATTAGTCTGTCCGGCCACCGTGGAAAAGATATACTCAATTAATCCTTACAACGAAAACATGGCAGTGGAAAGACTCCGAAAGAGTAATGACTCAGACTCGAAACCTGAGATCGCATCATACGCACAAGAACCGTCTGTAGCTGCGCAACGACTGGGGAAAGGGAAACCAGAACAGTCTTACTAGTAGTGGTGCGAACAGCTTCAGACTGATGAAGTTCTGTGCTCGTTCAGAGCCATCCGCAGAACATATGTTCGGGAGTATTTCCGTCGCAGAATTTGAACTCTGTAACAGAGAGCCGCCATGTTCGAATAACTATAGGAATTACAAGTTCGACGGTCACCGTCATTGTATTGATAAAGGCGGGAAGCAGCCTCAGCCGTACGCAATGGCATGCCTGGTACTAGTATGCGTCCCCCTTCAGAATTTCACAACTAGGGAACGTACTATGAAGGTGATGACTTCGCAAGAAATTTTGGATTAAAGCATTTCAACGCTGCTGAGTAGTGGAACAGCGAGCGAAGCCAATCGATGATGAAATCCGCGTCGAAACTCGAGAGCGCTGTAGACGAACTACTAGTAGTAGACCCTGTCTTGGCCGCTCTTCGTGATGCACAATTCGTTTAGTAATTGCGTAGTTACACTTAAATAGTCGTGCTGCAACAACACAAGGAGAGCAAGAGGTGTGCTCGTGGTAGCAATCCTAGTGGGATGATGCAGCGCAGTAACGCATATAATGTCCCCGCTCGACGGAGAAGAAAGATATCTGATGGGGGCATACTGTATAAGACCGGCCAAATCCTTCAATCAGTTATCCCTAGCATCCGGTGCATGAACGGAGGGATGCCTTTCGGGTGGTTTGCTCAGCCGAGTAGATGGGGGAGGGGGGGGGGGGAGTCGATGGGGAGTTATTGGGGACAACTGCCCCCTCCCTGGAACTACTTCGATCTGAGTCGGAAACACGAGGTGTATCAAAGGAGTCAAAGACAAAGAAAAGTCCTCGCGGACCCGCGCGACCCGGGCCCACCCGCATATCAGTGGGTAAAGCGGTATGTAAGCTCCGGAATGGCGTTGCGTGCCAGTGGATCCGCCGCCACCGCATCCAGTTGTGCCCCGGAAAGTCTCGGAACCTGTAAATACTATATCAGAGAAAGGGAAAAAAAACCGGAGAGATAATAACATGACATTGATGACAAGAGAAAAAAATCTCGGTTCCTGACTCGGACTTCAATCATATGAACGGTACTGGCTGACGCTGTTCAAATTGGGTGCCATTAGCCTGTCAAAAGAAACAATTAGATAGATAAAAAGGAAAAAAAAAAAAGCATTGGCGCTACATCAACGGCGGCCGTCACGGTTTCAAGTTGAGAGTGTGGTTTTGTATGTACTACGGTAGTACGCGCACGCGTTGCTCGGTTACACGACTCTTTTAAGATCTGTTGCTGAATACAGTATAGTGCGACAGAGCCAAAATCCAGCGGTGGTGGCTGGCCCTCATTAGGCTCATTCAAGTTTCCAGTCACTGGTTGGACTGGCCGTTCCTGACTGGCATCTAGCTCAGGCTCGGGCGCGGCCGGAATCGAAATCGGATTCTCGGAACACACAAGGGGGAATACAAAAAGCCCGCTCGCCAGCCATCTTTCTTTTGTTTTTTGTTTTTCCATAACAGATGGGGGAGAGATTGTCAGTGATCGTGTCTTTACAGTATTGCCCTGCAATGCAAAACTGACAATTACACATATGTTACTCACGTGAGACTCTCACGGGTGAGCCGGCTCGCCGCCGAGTGAACCGAGCTCGATTGACTTCAACCGTTTCAACAATGTCCTTATTGTACTCGGTGAGAAACTGAATGACTGGAAACAAAAACAAAAACAAAAAAGGTATCGTAATCTCAAATCTCGGCTACGATATATCCCCCTGCACTCCTTTTTCGCTCTCAAAATGACGAGAACAAAATGAGTAAAGACGAGACGTCTTTTGGATCTCGCCATACAGTAAAGGATAAATGAGCGCCAGCCGCCGGGTACAGCGCACTACTGTATGTGCGCATGTGGGTCAGCAGTGCGTGCCGTCGTCTGGAGTTCGTCTGGTGACTTCGGCTTGATATATACGATAACAATAAATAAAAAAAGACGTCCGCGCGCGAGATTCTGTTCGGTGAACTTCAGCCTTGCTCATGGTCATTTGATCATACACACGAATAGACAGTTCCGCGTCTGATTCAGAATCCCCTCGCACCAAGTTAACTATTCGCAGCCAATGTAAAATCAGGTGCGGAGACTGAGTATAGAGGCCTGGGACCTCGAGAAATTAGACATCATTGTTCTCCCTTCTCCCTTCCCCCCACCCCAACACTGCGACTGGCTCCCACATTGAACATTAACTATGATCCGCTACGGTGATTTGATTGATGTCATTGCATGTGTCAGTGTTACTTGCTATTTGTGCTATTTGCTGCTACTACTGTCTGCCTGTCGTTACCATTACTACTACTCAAAGGAGAGAGAGGGAGAGAGAAGAGTCAAGCTTGGATGGTTCGAGCGAAGAAAAAAAAGTACTTAAGAACTTGAAGGAAAGTCGAGTGAGAGGAGACGAGAAGATAGAGACTCGGGTGAGAGGTGCAGACAGACGAAAGCAAAGCCAAACGTTGTTGAATTAATGTGGATGGGATGGGATGGTGATTGGATGGGTTGATTGGATGGATGAGTGGGAAGAAAGAGACAGACAGAAAAAATGAGGAAAATGCTACAGAGCCATATGGACGTGTGCCGTGCCATGCAGAGAGACGCCATGCCATGAAAAAAAAAACGATGCATACTGTAATGCATATTGACTGTATGTATGTATGTTTCGAAAACCCTCCTCCCTCCCCGCCTTGCATAACACAACACAAAACATGCCAGTGTACCTCCGAGTCACTCACTCACTCACTCACTCACGCCCCATTATGCGGGGAGGTCGGTGATCCATGCACGAACGGGCTCTGCGCCGCCGCAAAAAAAGGGTGATTCGCAGCAACCGGATGCCACTGTGCCTGATCCGGAGCACCACCAGCACCAACGATCCCACCACCTCCAATCCCGACTGCAACGCCAACACCACCAATACCCAGACCCGCGCCACCCCACATCGGACCACCAAGCGGCGGCGGGCCGGGAGGAGGATGATGTGGTCCAGGTCGCACGCCAAGTCCAAGTCCAAACCCGAGAGGTGGAGGCGGTGGTTGTTGCTGTTGCTGCTGTTGTTGCTGCGATTGTTGGGGTTGAGGCGGTGGTTGAGATTGTTGAGATTGCGATTGTGAAGGTTGTTGTTGCTGTGCTTGAGGTTGTTGAGCGGCTCCAGGTCTCCATGGAGACGCACCGTTGACTGCGCGCGGTGAACCGAATCCTGCCCATCCGGGAGGTGGACCTACGCTGACGCCGACACCAACGCCGACGCCCATGCTCGCATTGGCACCGACAAGGCGGCGGTCTGAGACGATCTCGTCATCCTCAGTTGCGAGCGCGGACGAGCCCAGCACGACGCCTTTCGGGCTTGGCGAGCCGGCCGATGCGGATGTCGCGGAAGTGGGTGTAGTCGTCCCGCTTGTGCTGGGCCGCGCAATGGGTGCCATAGGTGCAACAGGTCGTCCAATGGGACCGACATCCGGTGCTGGCGTCGCAGTAGGATTGTTTGAACTTGAGCGACGCCCCGCACCTGGGGCCAGACCTGAGCTCGGTGGTCCAATGGGCGCGGGAGGACGCGGCGGAAAAGACATATCAAACGGGGTACGGGCGGGCCCGGGGCCGGATGTGGCAGGGAACCCCGGGGGAAGTGCAGAAGGCGCTAAGGGCGGCGGGGCGAAGGAGGGGCCGGGAATGGCGAAGGGTGCCACGGCTGAGGCAAAACCACGCGGAGGTCCGTTGGGTGAGTAGAGCGGAGATGGGTGGGGTGGCGGCATCGGGAGCTGGGGGTAACGGGAAGTAGAGGTTGCGGGTCGGCGGGACTGTCATGGACGGACGGAGGGGTTGCGAGAGTTGCGGTTGGGTCTGAGCTTGAGGCCAGGGGAAGGAAGTGGTTGTGAACTGTGATGACGTGCGGGATGCGATGGGGGAAGATGCAGCGGAGTGCTGCAGCGCTGAGGCTTCGTCATAATCCTCTTGGACGACGATGTATTATTCGGCGAACGCTGCATCGATGATCCAGACGCCACATTGCGAGGAGACGTAGAGCCGCGGAGCTTCGGAGCGGCGCTGGTAGCGTTTGCTGCGTTGCGCTGTTGTTGTTGTTCTCGCTCCTTGGATGTGGCACGCTCTTTGGCCTCTTTCTCCTCGCGTGCCTTGCGCTCCTTCTCTTCGCGTTCTTCGCGTTCCTTCTTTGCCGCACGTTCTGCTGCCAATCTCGTCTCGCGCTCTTCCTTGCGCTCTCGCTCTTCCTTGACCTTGCGCTCTCGCTCCTCCTTCTCCCTGCGCTCGGCCTTGAGACGCTTCTCTTTTTCTCGACGTTTACGCTCGCGTTCCGCCTCGCGCTCTTTCTCCTCTGTAGCCCGCCGCCGGCGTTCCTCCTCCTTCCGCGCTTTCTCTTCTTCAGCCAGCTTTCGAGTCGCCTCTCGCCGTGCCTTCTCCTCATCGCGTTTCTTCTTCTGCGCTGCTTCAAGTCGGGCTTGCTTCTCTCGAAGCTCAGCCTCCTCAGCGGCCTTTTCAGCTGCTCGCTGCGCACGCTCCTCCTCCTTCGCCTGTTTCTGTTGCCTATTATACCCAATCGCAGCCAGGAACCATCAAACAAAAATGAAGCTAAGAGGGGATAATAGGAAAGGGACGGACCGCCTTTTGTCTTTCTTTTCCTGATTTTCTTTTGCTCTTCGTGCCTCGCGATCCTTCGACGCTTTGTTCTCGTCCTCAAGCTCACGAAGCAGCTGCATTTGACGCTCCTGTGCAATCTTTTCGCGATACGCCTGGAGCACTCGTTGCTCGAACATGCGTGCTGCGAAAATGGAAAACATGCGTTTGCCCTCCTCCATCTTTTGATCCTCAGTGAGCGCCTGCGCAAATTAGCATCGTTGCAGTGAAAGAGGTATGTAACGGACCTCTTCCTCCTCATCTTCCTCCTCGTCATCGTCTTCATCGTCGTCTTCGTCGTCCTCATCGTCACCTTCCTCGCCATGGTCCGCATCGCTGTCCACTTCCAGATCCTGAGCCGCTTGTTGCTCGCGCTGTATACGTCGCTCAGCGAGCTGCTCCATCATCTCGAGAAACTTTTGCCCATCGTTCTTGAGAAGGTCATCTGCAACTGTGAGAATGTTACCTGTGAATATAGAATGAGTGGCACGTGAGTGGGCAGAGGACGGAGAAGATTAAATTTTTTGCCAACGCACCGGTGACCTTCCCGTTCGGTGCGGCTCGACGATCACGACCGCCGTGAGCACGAGTACCTGTACGAGACTTCGTTGGAGAGATCTCATCCGGATCATCCTCCTCGGGGTCATCGTCGTCGTCGTCATCTTCATCATCTTCGTCATCCTCTTCATATTCCTCGTCCTCTTCGTACTCTTCATCGTCCTGCTCGTCGTCGTCGAATTCACTCTCTTGTGGAGGGTGTTTGCCCGATTTTCGGCCGTTGACTTGAGGTGGATGAGATTGAGGTTGCTTTGTGACGCTCGCGTGCTGCGCGGTGCACCGATGAAGGCTCCGTTCTTGTCGACCTCCACGGAACCAGGAAAAGGACCGGGACCGGTGGCGGGGGATGGGCGCCACCAGAGGCAACGTAGCGCGCTGGATGTTCGCGTACTGCTAGCTCATCGTAGTAGGCATCGTACAGTACCTCGAGTTCTTCTTCGATGGCGCTCCTGAATAAAGGACCGCACGTGAGGGGGCCAGACATCAGTGATCAGAGGGGAAAAAGTGGAGATCAAAATCGGTAGACACACCGCTTGCGACCGCAGACAGCACATGCGCAACTATGACGCTGTTGCTCCTTCATCTTTTTTAGGACAGCTTCTTTCTCTAATTTGACGAGATTGCGTCGGTCTTGCTCTCCGAGTCCGAGCCAAAACTCTTTGATGCGCTCGCGTTCTTCGGTTTAATTTGTGCTCCATATCTTGTTATTAGCATTTGCGGTATTACGAGATGAGGGTGCTTGATTGAGGATGGTCGATGATTCTGGGTTTGGGAGGTATTTGAAGAGGGTGGCGATGGATGGTGATGAGGCGCACCGAATCATCTGACGAAGCACGCAAGTCCATAAAGCGGGCTCCATCAGTCAGTGTAGTTGTGACAGACCCAGATGTGAGTTCTGATGAAGGGGAGAACCTTAGCACAAATACAAAGTGAAGGAGGGGGCTTTGTTCTCGGTGAACCTCGAAAGTGGTGCGTACACACCTGAGCGACGACATTCACCCGCACAATGCAGTACGTCGCGTTGGACGACGCTTATATCTGTCGTGCCATTGATGTCCCGCTAGGTCCATCATCCGAGGCGACTCCGAGTCGGATTGGTATGCCACTGTATCTTGACTATCCTCACCATTCTGAAGTACAGCCTGCACAACTCGTTGTACGCGGACGCAGAGCGATGCACCGTTTCACCCTATCATGAACTATGAGACGGGAGATCGTAGAATTGAATGAGATTTCCGTTCGCGGCAGTGTGACCAGAGTGCACGGTTGCCTTGACGGCGACAGACGGTTACTCACGGCGTCTCCTCTGCCCCGGATGTATGGCTCTCAAGAGACTCGTTAACAGCAATTTTCCTCAGTGAAAGGAAGTCGAGCATGGTTATCGATTAGTGTACTGTAAATTGGAAGCCGTCCCTGAGAGCGTCTCAGAGTTATCGTGACGTGATCCGAGAAACTGTGACTTGAGTGACACATGAAACGTGGCAGTGCCGTAACACTTCTTTATATTTTAACTTCCTATCAAGTTGTTCTTCCTCCTATCGAAGGATGACATGATGACATGCTATAACGGTAAGTAAGAGTTAAGTAATGTGATGCATTCGCAGATGATATTAGACAAATATGGGATATTTCCGACTGAAGCGAATGAGGGTGTAGTTTAGCACAATGAAAAAGTGCGTGGATCATTATATCCGCCTGTGAGAGCGAATGAAGAAACACGAGAAGAACGGAATGATAGATTCAAGTGGTGAGAGTGATGGCGGTGATGCTGCAGGGACGACGAGCAGAGGTGCAGGGGACAGGTACAGAAACACTTGCCGCTGATGAGGAATGAGGATTAATGAGGCACTGGTCGAACGGGAATGGCCTCTAAGCAACGATGCAGCCTCCGCCGTTATCTCCTGGGGGTACGCCATCGGAGTCGACGGGGATAGAAGGCTCGGATGCCGTCTCGGGCTCTGAGAAGGTGGTGAAGAGGTTGAAGAAGGAATCCATTGATGTGTTGAGGTACTACCCCTTAACACATCAATGGATTTCTTCTTCAACCAGTAGGTGAGTTGTGAGTTGGTCTGCTCGTTTTCTGCCTGGGAGTTGTTAGATGGAGTATCGTTTGCCTCTCTTTTATATGCTCTATGGTGGACGTCGCATAAAACATTTTGCAAGGACGACAATAGAGGAGAGATGAGATGAGATGACCGGGTTCAAGTTGGTTCCAAAAATCGGGGAGATGCACTCTGCAGTACTAGGGAATGGGGATACGTATACGCCAGAATCGATCAGATAGATTGAAGAATAATCAACAATAAGCTGATTATGAGAATGATATATTGCTGTACGCACATGTACGCGTTGGGGGCTCAGTAGTAAGTACTGAGCGCACTGAGCTACCAACGCATTATCACTCGCTACTAAATACGGCAACTCTAAACTCACAAAAACACGTATAAAACATCCGTGAGTATCTTTTGTCGAATCTGGTCACGTAAATTATATGCGCTCAGCACTTGCGCGGCAACCAGCCCCTTCATTTATCGCTGCTGGATTTGTGGACCTGACCATGTAAAACTGTGAAGGAGCGGACATCGTTGTAATTTACCCGAGCCTGCACCAAATTATGCTATAATAGGACATACGACGCCTTGAAGACAATTTAATAGAGAACGATGCCGGGCTCGGTAATCCGCACCATTATTATCCGGTCTGAGCTCGACTCAGATTCGATGGGAGCTGAGTGGGGTGATGTGTGAAGAAGTCTGTCGGCACCGTGGATAAGATATACTCAATGAATCCTTTACAACGCCCTAAACATGGGAGTGGAAAGACTCGGAAAGAGTAATGACTCGGACTCGAAACCTGAGATCGTATCATACGCACAAAGACCGTCTGTAGCTGCGCAACAACGGGGGAAAGGGAAACCAGAATGATAGTCTGACTCCGGGCCTGATAGCGGTGCGAACAGCTTCAGACTGATGTTCTGGCTCGTCCAAAACTCATCCGCAGAACATACGTTCAGGACTATTTCCGTTGCAGAACCCTGTAACAGAGAGCCGCTATGTTCGAATAACTATAGGAATTACAAGTTCGACGGTCACCATCGTTGCATTGATAAAGGCGGGGAGCCTCAGCCGTAGCGCAATGGCATGCCTGGTACTAGTATGTCCCCTCAGAACTTCACAACTAGGGAACGGACTACGAAGGCGATGACTTCGCAAGAAACTTTGGTTTAACCGTTAAAAGCATTTCAGCGCTGCTAAGGAGTGGAACAGCGAGCGAAGCCAATCGATGATGAAGGATTCGCGTCGAGACTTGAGAGTGCGGTAGACGACGGAAAAGCTAGTACATAGACTCTCACGCGATCTCACGGGTGAGCCGGCTCGCCGCCGAGCTCGATTGACTTCAACCGTTTGAACAACTATTATATTGTACTGTACTCGGTGAGAAATGACCGGAAACATAAACAAAAAAAAACGGTATCGTAATTGCGAGCGGAGCGAAGCAATTAATCGGCCACACGTGACTGCCAGAGGGCTGACCTCCCCAACAAATAAGTACAAATAGGAAGGGGCTGTAACGTGACTTAAAAAAACGGCCCCTCAAAAACCCCGTAAATCGCCCAAAACTCGTGGACGAGTAGCTGTAACCGTACTTAACTTCACACGTGCCTTGCTTGTGCAAGAATACATATACCTATCTCGCAAAATTTGGAATTCTAACGTCGTTCCCTGTCACAATATCGCTCGACACCGTGTGTTGGACCGTGTTTGCTGCTGACACATAGATCTCGAACATGCATCTTGATGCTGACAGTCCGATATGTGAGATCTGTGAGACACTACTAATGCTTTCTGTTATGGCCCGTCTGTCCTCTTGCTTGCAATGTCTCAGGGTTTTCCATGTCCTCTGCCCAACTACTGCATGCTTTCCAACAGTTCCCTTGCCGAACGGACTTGTCGTGAGACGGGGCACGACGTCCATGCTGTGTCACCGAATGACACGGATGCTCTTCCCAATGCACGTCCTCTCCCCAACGACGACGAACCCACACTTACTATTCGCATTCCTCCTCGACGTCTGTGCTCTCTCTGCTCTCGTGTTTATCCCATTATCGATTCCGAAGACTGAACCCGCTGCTGATGATGAATCTCCAATGGAAGAACCTCTTCAGTACGCATTTACTCCATGAGTTGAAGAAACAACTTCGAATTCTTTCAGACCAAATGACTATGCCCACGTCATTGGGGTTCTTAAAAACTTTCGAGGTCGAAAATACATCAACACATTTTACATCGTCCCTGTACAAAACCCTCACGAGATATTTTTCCACATTGCTGACATCATAGCCCTCTATGTCCAACGTGAAAATTATGAACTTGAACTGGTACAGCGCTTTACGAAATTATTTCTTTCCATTGCTAACTTCTCTTTCAGCAACACTCAGTCTCTCCACAAGTTGTTTTAACGGATGAGGATGAAATTGAGGATGCCAACGTCCCAACACAGGTGTGACATTCTAACGACTGTTACCTCATTGTTCACTATCTTTAACGCTCACCTCTCACATTTCTCCATCCATACTTATCCCTACTTTGAAACTCTTAAATAAAACACTTCCCACGTCCATATTATCCCTTTGATCGACAGCACGTCCCCCTAAAAAAATTTAAATGAAGCCATGCATCCATGTGCCCACCTGATTAGCGAGCCCCCGCAGGATTTACCTGCGTACATAAACAAAAAAAAACGGTATCGTAATATCAAATCTCGGCTACTGTACGATATATCCCCCTGCACCCCTTTTTCGCTCTCAAAATGACGAGAACAAAATGAGTAAAACGAGACGAGTCGCCCTACAGTATAGTAAAGTATAAATATCGATAAATGAGCGCCAGCCGGCGCCAGGTACAGTACCGGGACGGCACAGTACAACACTCTTTTGCCCCCCTGGGCATGTGCGCACTAATGTATGTGCGCATGTGGGTCAGCAGTGCGTGTCGTCGTCTGGAGTTCGTCTGGAGACTTCGGCTTGATATATATGATAACAATAAATAAAAAAAGACGTCCGCGCGCGAGATTAATTTTCTGTTCGGTGAACTTCAGCCTTGCTCATGGTCATTTGATCACACACACGAATAAACAGTTCCGCGTCTGATTCAGAATCCCCTCGCACCAAGTTAACTATTCGCAGTCAATGGTGCGGAGACTGAGTTATAGAGGCCTGGGACCTCGAGAAATTAAACATCATTGTTCTCCCTGCCCCCCACCCCAACACTGCGACTTGCTCTCACATTGAACAATAACTGTGATCCACTATGGTGATCTGATTGATCATTGCATGCGTCAGTGTTACTTGCTATTTGCTGTCTGCTGTCGTTACCATTACTACTACTCAAAGGTGAGAGAAAAGAAGAGAGAGAAGAGTCAAGCTTGGATGGTTCGAGCGAAGAAAAAAAAGTACTTAAGAACTTGAAGGAAAGTCGAGTGAGAGGAGACGAGAAGATAGAGACTCGGGTGAGAGGTGCAGACAGACGAAAACAAAGCCAAACGTTGTTGAATTAATGTGGATGGGATGGGATGGTGATTGGATGGATTGATTGGATGGATGAGTGGGAAGAAAGAGACAGACAGAAAAAATGAGAAAAATGCTACAGAGCCATATGGATGTGTGCCGTGCCATGCAGAGAGACGCCATGCCATGAAAAAAAAACGATGCATACTGTAATGCATATTGACTGTATGTATGTATGTTTCGAAAACCCTCCTCCCTCCCCGCCTTGCATAACACAACACAAAACATGCCAGTGTACCTCCAAGTCACTCACTCACTCACTCACGCCCCATTATGCGGGGAGGTCGGTGATCCATGCACGAACGGGCTCTGCGCCGCCGCAAAAAAAGGGTGATTCGCAGCAGCTGGATGCCACTGCGCCTGATCCGGAGCACCACTAGCACCAACGATCCCACCACCTCCAATTCCGACTCCAACGCCAACACCACCAATACCCAGACCCGCACCGCCCCACATCGGACCACCAAGCGGCGGCGGGCCAGGAGGAGGATGGTGTGGTCCAGGTCGCACGCCAAGTCCAAGTCCAAACCCGAGAGGTGGAGGCGGTGGTTGTTGCTGTTGCTGCTGCGATTGCTGGGGTTGAGGCGGTGGTTGAGATTGCGATTGTGAAGGTTGTTGTTGCTGTGCTTGAGGTTGTTGAGCGGCTCCAGGTCTCCATGGAGACGCACCGTTGACTGCGCGCGGTGAACCGAATCCTGCCCATCCGGGAGGTGGACCTACGTTGACGCCGACACCAACGCCGACGCCCATGCTCGCATTGGCACCGACAACACGGCGATCCGACACGATCTCGTCATCCTCAGTTGCGAGCGCGGACGAGCCCAGCACGATGCCTTTCGGGCTTGGCGAGCGGTGCACGGGCGACGCGGTGCTAAGCGAGCCGGCCGATGCGGATGTCGCGGAAGGGGGTGTAGTCGTCCCGCTTGTGCTGGGCCGCGCAATGGGTGCCATGGGTGCAACAGGCCGTCCAATGGGACCGACATCCGGTGCTGGCGTCGCAGTAGGATTGTTTGAACTTGAGCGACGCCCCGCACCTGGGGCCAGGCCTGAACTCGGTGGTCCAATGGGCGCGGGAGGACGCGGCGGAAAAGACATATCAAACGGGGTACGGGCGGGCCCGGGGCCGGATGCGGCAGGGAAACCCGGGGGAAGTGCAGATGGTGCTAGGGGCGGCGGGGCGAAGGGGGGCCCGGGAATAGCGAAGGGCGCCCCAGCTGAGACAAAGCCACGAGGAGGTCCGTTGGGTGAGTAGAGCGGAGATGGGTGGGGTGGCGGTATCGGGAGCTGTGGGGTGACGGGAAGTAGAGGCTGCGGGGTCGGCGGGACTGTCATGGACGGACGGGGGGGTTGCGAGAGTTGCGGTTGGGTCTGAGCTTGTAGGCCAGGAGAAGGAAGTGGCTGTGACTGTGATGAAGTACGGGATGCGATGGGGGAAGATGCAGCGGACTGCTGCAGCGGCTGAGGCTTCGTCATAATCCTCTTGGACGACGACGTATTATTCGGCGAACGCTGCATCGATGATCCAGACGCCACATTGCGAGGAGACGTAGAGCCGCGGAGCTTGGGAGCGGCGCTGGTAGCGTTTGCTGCGTTGCGCTGTTGTTGTTGTTCTCGCTCCTTGGACGTGGCACGCTCTTTGGCCTCTTTCTCCTCGCGTGTCTTGCGCTCCTTCTCTTCGCGTTCTTCGCGTTCCTTCTTTGCCGCACGTTCTGCTGCCAATCTCGTCTCGCGCTCTTCCTTGACCTTGCGCTCCCGCTCCTCCTTCTCCCTGCGCTCGGCCTTGAGACGCTCCTCTTTTTCTCGACGTTTACGCTCGCGTTCCGCCTCGCGCTCTTTCTCCTCTGTAGCCCGCCGCCGGCGTTCCTCCTCCTTCCGTGCTTTCTCTTCTTCAGCCAGCTTTCGAGCTGCCTCGCGCCGTGCCTTCTCCTCATCGCGTTTCTTCTTCTGCGCTGCTTCAAGTCGGGCTTGCTTCTCTCGAAGCTCAGCCTCCTCAGCGGCCTTTTCAGCTGCTCGCTGCGCACGCTCCTCCTCCTTCGCCTGTTTCTGTTGCCTATTATACCCAATCGCAGCCAGGAACCATCAAACAAAAATGAAGCTAAGAGGGGATAATAGGAAAGGGACGGACCGCCGTTTGTCTTTCTTTTTCTGATTTTCTTTTGCTCTTCGTGCCTCGCGATCCTTCGACGCTTTGTCCTCGTCCTCAAGCTCACGAAGCAGCTGCATTTGACGCTCCTGTGCAATCTTTTCGCGATACGCCTGGAGCACTCGTTGCTCGAACATGCGTGCTGCGAAAATGGAAAACATGCGTTTGCCCTCCTCCATCTTTTGATCCTCAGTGAGCGCCTGCGCAAATTAGCATCGTTGCAGTGAAAGAGGCATGTAACGGACCTCTTCCTCCTCATCTTCCTCCTCGTCATCATCTTCATCGTCGTCTTCGTCGTCCTCATCGTCACCTTCCTCGCCATGGTCCGCATCGCTGTCCACTTCCAGATCCTGAGCCGCTTGTTGCTCGCGCTGCATACGTCGCTCAGCGAGCTGCTCCATCATCTCGAGAAACTTTTGCCCATCGTTCTTGAGAAGGTCATCTGCAACTGTGAGAATGTTACCTGTGAATATAGAATGAGTGGCACATGAGTGGGCAGAGGACGGAGAAGATTAAAAATTTTGCCCACGCACCGGTGACGGCTAGACTATTCCAATTAAAGAGTCCATCGCCGTTGGCAACCTTCCCGTTCGGTGCGGCTCGACGATCACGACCGCCGTGAGCACGAGTACCTGTACGAGACTTCGTTGGAGAGATCTCATCCGGATCATCCTCCTCGGGGTCATCATCGTCGTCGTCATCTTCGTCATCTTCGTCATCCTCTTCATATTCCTCGTCCTCCTCGTACTCTTCATCGTCCTGCTCGTCGTCGTCGAATTCACTCTCTTGAGGAGGGTGTTTGCCCGATTTTCGGCCGTTGACTTGAGGTGGATGAGATTGAGGTTGCTTTGTTGACGCTCGCGTGCTGCGCGGTGCACCGATGAAGGCTCCGTTCTTGTCGACCTCCACGGAACCAGGAAAAGGACCGGGACCAGGTGGCGGGGGATGGGCGCCACCAGAGGCAACGTAGCGCTGCTGGATGTTCGCGTACTGCTCTAGCTCATCGTAGTAGGCATCGTACAGTACCTCGAGTTCTTCTTCGATGGCGCTCCTGAATCAAGGACCGCACGTGAGGGGGCCAGACATCAGTGATCAGAGGAAAAAAAGTAGAGATCAAAATCGGTGGACACACCGCTTGCGACCGCAGACAGCACATGCGCAGCTATGACGCTGTTGCTCCTTCATCTTTTTTAGGACAGCTTCTTTCTCTAATTTGACGAGATTGCGTCGGTCTTGCTCTCCGAGTCCGAGCCAAAACTCTTTGATGCGCTCGCGTTCTTCGGTTGAACTTGTGCTCCATATCTTGTTATTAGCATTTGCGGTATTACGAGATGAGGGTGCTTGATTTGAGGATGGTCGATGTTTCTGGGTTTGAGAGGTATTTGAAGAGGGTGGCGATGGATGGTGATGAGGATGGGTGTGGGGATAGGCGTGAGGTTGAAGGGGTGCTTTCGAAGCAGCCCTGGATGAGCGAGTTGTAGGAGAGGGCGCGTTTGTTTTCTGTTGGGCTGTAGTTGAGGCAGTAGTGGAAGTGGTGGTCATGGCAGCAGATGGGGGTGGGGGAGGGTAATTCATAGGTTGTTTTCCTTGGGCTCTTGAGGATGGCTGCTTTGCGTGTGAGGGCATGTTGAGGGCAGATGCCTCTGCGTTTGCTTTTGCGTTTGCTTTTGCGTTTGCTACAGCTCTTGTGACTGCAGCTGCCTTTGCCTCTACCTTTGGTAGCAATTCGCTGACCGCCGAACTCGTCACCAACTTTCCATCCCTCGTGGGAATTTCACGGCCATCCTCCGCTCCCCCCACTCCGCTCCGGCATCGGCCCGTCCACTCGGCCTCCTCATTCCCTGTCCGCTCTCTCAACTCACTTTCTTCGTATCCCTTCACCTCCGTAACTCCCACACCTACCCCAATTATCCCCCTCTCCTCCCCCTGCTGCTCAAGTGCCGCCGTGAACTCCGCATCTGCAAAAAACGACGGATCAACCGGCAATGTCATCTCTCCTTGCCAAGAACCGGCCGCTAATCCTCCCGTGTTTACCACATCCCCGTCCGGCGCATCATCACCATCGCCGTCACCATCGATTTGGCTCTCGCCTTGTTCGCCCGTCTGCGCCATTTGCTGTGCAATCGCGTACATAGCCTGCGCCTTGGCCCGCTCGTTACCATCCGCAGCACGCAAAGGCGGAGAGAGGGAGGCGGTCCGTACAAAGTTGCGAATGTGCGCTGGCAGCGCTGCCCAATACGCGCCGTCAGGCCTTAGCCCACCCCCGCCTGCATCCATCCGCTGATACAGCTCGTTCGCAGTCGCCAGCAGCTCTGCCTGCGCCGCCGCCGTCGCATCTGCACCCGCGACACCGAGACCGTTGCGTCCCCCAGCTCCCCCGCCGTTCGCAGCCACCCGCGGTGCCTCAAGCACCGCAGCTATGGCCTCGGCGAGCCCCTCGTCTGGAGCCGGTAGCGTCCCAAAATCGAGCGTGTCGCTCGGGGTAAGGGCATCAACATCATCTCGGCGCGCTTTCGCGGCTGCACGCTTCTTCTTTTTGCTCTTCTTACCCTGCCCATCTGCCGTAGCAGCTGCAAGCGGAGGTGGATGGGGCGCAGCAGCATTCTTCTGCTTCCCAGCTGCCATGCGATATCGTGTCTTCTTTTCGATGAGCGTTATTGTGTGTGTGTGAGCGCGTCCGTGATTGTGTGCTTGTATTCGTCTTCTATTTCACACGAATTCCAGTCAACACCACCTGCTGCGTATGTACAAGCAGTCAGAGCAGTCCAAATTTGGCATAGGGCGTGCATATATTGTGCATTTATAGAGGCTCACCGTGTGTCGATCAGGTGCAAGTAGGAGTAGTTAAGCAAGGGGCAAAGACCTCTGAATGAAGCACAAGCGCCCATCTCGCCGGAGATCCCGCTTCCGCATCCCACGCCCCGGTCCCGGCCCGCCCGGCCTGATCTTATCTTTCTGTGAGCTCGTCTCGAGACGGGACATCCGACATAACATTGCATAACTGGTAGTTCATCAAATTTGTGCCACGAAAAAGGTCCTACTTGTCGTAATGGTCATATAAAACAGTATCTCGTTCGATTCACGCAGGACCGGCTGGAACGCTATGCATGACGTATATTAATACTGTGTCCGATGCACGGTAGTACGACGCCGAACTTCCAGGGCCTCTGCACCTGCACTTCTAGCTAGCTATTTCAGAGATGTACCTGCTGTGAAGTTTTCGCAAACCAATCTTCCCGTCTGCTGGGTGATATGCAATAACATGTAGGAAAATCAGCACTCATAAGCTATTCAGCACTTGTTGGTATTGGTTGTTGTGGTATCGTGGTTGTGCATCACGTGTATCTTACAGCCAGTTAGATATTTATCGTTTGGTAGAACATTTGGGGGGGTTAGTGGTGAATGTAGGCGGGGCAACAGAGGCACGGCTTCTTACCTGGATCACGCCGTGAGAATCTCGGACCATGTGGCGGTGCTGCGGTTCCGATCTCAAAGAAAATTAAAACCGGTCTCGGAACCACGGCCCGAGCCACTTGACCGTCATCCTGTCCTAACCGTGACAGATGAAACCGCAGTACTGTAGTGTGGCACTGTTGGCACTGCTATCTGGTTGTACGCACTGCCCACCATGCGTGTTTACTAATGAGAGTCCTTTTAATGCGAAAACACGTCGGGTTCTCCACAGTTCAATTTCCCCTCCTTCCCTCCCAACCTTACAAGCGTTGAGATTTCTTGCAATTCCCGATGGCCGACTTCGATATCTTCCGCGAACAGCTTGCAATTAAGTATCCTCGTACGGATATGCCCTATGGGAGCCAAGTCCAACAAACCCAAATAGGCCTGTGCAAGTCGGCGACGTCGGTTTCATACGCGAGGGCAGATTCTACCGCCTTTTCAGCGCCTTGCTACCAGCAGACCATCCATCCCAGGAGCTCGGTGTGCCAGAATATCATAAGCCCCTCGTCCCCACCGTGTCGGATCATGTCGCTGCAGTCTTTTTTGAACCCAATAATTACTGTTCTGTCGGGGTCAAGGTTGAGGACGACCCAGGCCATCATTCCGGGTGACTACAGTTTTGTACTCTTGAACCTTTCATAGCTGATAGCCGTCTTAGCCCGGACGACTTTCCGCGAGTCTTGTTTCAGAATGAAACGACTCGACCCGCCGCATTATTATCACTACCAGTAACGACTCGGCATGAGAACACTCTTATACGGAATGTTTTTGGGCGATGGATGGTGAAGCATATCGACACTTGGTTCGCTTTTGCCCGAAAACTTGGAATGGTCCATCAAATGGAAGAAATAATTCTGGTTACTGGCTGTGATCTCGCAAGATCTTGGACGAACGTTGCTTTTTTGGGGGGACGGGCTGATGCACAAGTGTCATTTGGAGTCGAGGCCAAGGGTCCTACTAATAACCCCAGCATCAACTTCCAATTCTCACCTGGGCGTGTTCGGGGCGCGGTGTTACATCGTGGGCCCGAAGGGACGGTACGTTGTATGCCTTTGAATAGTCAACCGCTTTGAAACAACTTTGGCACGACTTTGTACTCATTAGAACCTGCCCGAAAATCAATGTGTATTTATCCGAGGATTTCGTGTTGCTCCTTCCATATACTTCTTGCCAAAGCGTCTCAAAGCGGCGGCTGGTCCCTCTCCAGACCCAGGGGACTACGATTGTGATTCAGACATGGAAGTAATATCAATACCTGCGATTACAAAGGTGAAGAGTTTTGTTCGGCTTTTTCAGTCATCTCTAACATTTCAAAGTTCCGTGATCCTCTTCACCTCTTATCAGACTATATCGCCGAGGTAGGTACTACTTGCTTAGTGCCTTGTCTTTGTAGCTCACAGTGCATCTGATCTGAACGTCAATTACGCAGCAAGCATCTGATTGCGATAGAATACTCGTTCATGACGATGACTTGTTGATGGTTGACGGAATTGGCGATGGCACTGTGAGTGGACTCTTGAATAGTAGTCGCATTGTTTTCCTGATGTTGTTAGTCACTGGAAACCCTCGAACCGGAAGTGATGGCGGATCTCCTCCGGAAGTCCGACTTAAAGATATATAAATCTGGGCGCGGTGAGCTTTAAACCTTTATGAAATCACGACGTCGATGCTTACGAGCGTATTACTCAAAAAGATTCGTCCCTGACAGAAAGCCAGAGTGGACCAAGCACTGATACGTCTGATGTGAAAGTAGCTTCGCTTTTAATGACATTCCAGGATCAGAGTATGTTATGCATTCTGTGTGGATTGACCAGCCTAATTCTCACCCACAACAGGCCCGGCGCCTCCATCCCCATCTCCACCCCCCGCCGCTCAAAAGATTGATCCTAGCCACACCAGCGAATTGCGAGGGACGCCTCGACCAACAATACCAGGCAATTCTTCGGTAACATCTCAAAGGGTGTTAACTGAACGTAAACACTCCCTACAACCGGAGCATGATGACAGCCCAACCCCTACATTGCAAGACTTAGATGATTGTGTCCCACCCGACCGAGGACAATCTGCCGGGTATTCGTCTTTCTCATTACTCAAGGCGTACCAAACTTATCCCCATTATGCTTGATGTGCAATTGCAGACATAAATACTACGAAGTTAGTTCAGGGTCCGAAGGGCTGCTTCCGAGTCAGCCAACCGAACCGTCAGAGGCCATGGTCGTGCGTATTTCACTTGTCGTTTGGCCAGCCTAGCGCTAGCTCTCGTTAGCTACAGATCGTTTTTTCTGATGCGGCCTGAATCATTCCAGCTCGAGCTTGATGGTGATCAAGACTATTTCCGGTTCGCCGCCGAGATCGACAACATGTTGCCAGATACTATTTACTATCCCGCGGTTTCCCCCGACTATGATATATTCCACAATGACGGTGATTACGTTCACCACCCGCCGGACAGTATATCTCCCTTTGATTTCGCCTTCCCGACATCGAGTTTAGCCGCCGCTGAACCATCCATTACCTCAACCACTGGCACCCCAAGCCTTGTATCATCGTCTGACCCGGATTACCTCTCACCTACAATGATGCAGAACGTGTCCCCGCGTACCCCTCCCCTTACGCTCGGTTCCGTATCCGATGTTTATGAAATAGGTTTTCCATCATTTTCAATTCCATTGTCCCCTGTGTCCCCTGACTCGTCTCCATGGGATATGCCTAATACCGTGACGGTTCGTAATTTGTCATTCATTCTGCCTTCGCTAGTCTTAACAGTTTCCACCATTAGCAATCTCCGGAACCAGAGCTTGCCATCCCATTCAACGAGCACCAACGAGGCCCCATGGTGCCCCAGAAGCGATACAAGCCCCACACCAGTGATCGACATCGCTACGTGAGGAGATCAAACTCGAGCCATGTATCAACTTTTATATGTCGAAACCCGATGAAATAGGGATACCCTTGAAGGACGCCTTGCATGGTCGCTTCGCGCGACTCGTAGAGCGCGACGAACCCATGTTCAAAGACCGTGGACCTACGATCGTGGTGCGCATAAACGTAAGTCTTACCCCGCACATCTTTTCTTTTTTTTTCAAAGATCTCAATATCTGATGTCATACGAAAACCACTGCAGTGGCCAGGTTATAATCCGTGGAGTCGTCAAATTCCTATAAGGGATTTCCGCAGCCCTCCTGGACCGATCACCCGTTCGAAACTCGCAAAGAATGTTGCTAGATGCGTCCGTCGCTTCATTGTAGTGAGTTTCATCTGTCGACTAATCCGTGATAACTTATCTCACGGGTTTCTTTTTCAGGAACACCGAGGTCGTCCAATGGAAGAGGATGGGGAATCTATATGGGCCTTGGGCGCCCGTAAAATTGAGATAAATGATCTAGTCCTTGTGAGACTCGACCACGTCTCAAAGAACAGTTGGCAGGCCCAACTTCAGCTCCTCCGTCCTCCCGATCGTACATAGTTACTACATCAATACATCATGAACTAGTAGATAAATAAACTTGAAGTTTCTATATGTTTCTTAGGGTTTTATCTGGATAATTCAGATGGTTGAGATCGATAAAGCCATGAAGAAGATTGACCGATCGGATACGTGCGAAATGGCTGTTAGGAGGATCAAGGAAAAAATGGACCTATGTCTCCAAATGTCCAAGTTTCCGGGTTTTAGCAAGTTCCCAGTGGTTGCTCAAGTTGAGCAACCTCTGGAAACTGAAACGAACGACTACTGATGGCCTAGTACCTTGTGTCTCGCTTTTACTACATGTGCAAAGTAATGCGGAATCGCTTTACTATAAAATTTAAATAAATAAAAAAGTAACCAACGAGTTTCATCCTACTTTACAAAACCTTTTCCATGACGAACGGACGTGTTTTAGGGGGAAAGAGATGCCAAATCTGGGTGGGTTACTGGCACTCCCTTGTACCTTGTACAGTCAAGGGAAACTCACTCGATTTCCAAATTTCAGACCTTTCCTGTAAGACTAGTATATGCGGCACTGCAGCATCACCTGGTTTTTTTGGATCATTGTTGTCATCATCCTTATCCAGACACCGCTGGCAATAATCTCTATCTTGTGATCTAACCGGATACTAGTAGTGTGGGCGGGAGTGACAACGACGACAGTAGTAACCTCGTCCGTTCCAGCTTTCAAAGCCGACACCGACGAGGTCACTACTACAGTAGGCTCAAAAAAAGGTGTCTAGAACTGCGGGACAAGAGGGAGTGTACTACGTATTGTAGTCTGTGCTCTCCGCTGTAGTCGAGACGCTAAAGCTCAAACTCTAGCACCCTGTGTTAATCCCCCATCGGGGAGCGAGCGAGGCGCCCGTCTAAACGAAGCGCTACAGTACTGTGTTATGTATACACGCTTTACCCCTCGGTCTACTACCTCAGAGTTGTACTCCAGGGGCACGCTCGTTGCAATGCCTGGCAAGCCCGATCGGGGGTGGAGCAGCACAGCGCTCCTCTTTCCATATCCAATTACTATACATCTCTCCTTCCGTAAAGCCCGAGTCCGTGGGCGGAAGTATGATCCAAGTCGTGTTTCATTCTCAAAAGGCAAGCGTGCCGATGGTCTCAATGTTTGGAAATTCAAAACGTGTGCCAGTGCGCATATTGTATCGTGTTGCTTTCGGGAACGAGCTGTCAGATCATAATTAGGTCTGGGCATTTCCGATTTGATGAACAACGCACTGTGTAAAACATGACTGCATCTTCACACAACATGTTGAAAACTGGCTGTGAAGCGTCAAGCCGAAATTCATTCGGAAGCGGGATATACTTTTCAAGAAACTGCATCTTTTTCGCTGATTTTCGTGGCACTCGCATGGTAGGCGCCTTCTCTGGCTCCTGTGAAAGTCCGTACCATCCAAGCATGAATAGACTTTTCATCACCTCCATCGCAGATATAGAACGAGTACAGGGCGTGTCGAAGGACTGCGTTGGCGAAAAAAGTGAAATGTCGGAAAAGAGAATGAGGAGAAGAGTGCGCGCACCCTGGAGAGAGGAAGGCGTTCCGATCGTAGCCCAGAGTACGCGCCATTGTGCACGCTCGGATAACTTCGTCCAGCATAAACGACGCCACGTTTATACCTAAAGCCTGCCTCTACTTCCGCTTGGCTAGTATGGGTGTGACGTACAGCCTCTTTCTTGAGACCTCGAAAGACGCGCGCGGGATGGTAGTCTGCGATAGAGACGCCGGCAGTCCCGTCGCTCTGCACAGATGCCGCGGAAATTATGCGCATTCCGCAACCAGAAAACCTAGAATGATGCGGGTGCATGTACACCACATCGCCATCATCTTTGCGTGGCGCGACCACGCGCGCGGCGGAAGCGCTCCATGCCGACCACGGGACTGTAACACAAGCATTAGGTGGAGCTGGGTGCGCTTGTGTCCACATGAGCAGTGCGCGAGCATGCACGTGCATTTCTCGATAGTCTTTACCCCAACTAGCACGCATGTTCGTTGGATTAAGCCCCACAGTGAACCGCAGCGATATCATGCGGTCCTGGCGACTCGTGTAGAAGAGGCCTGTCGCCGCTTCTGAGCCCGTTGTGAGTGAGTTGGATTCGAGGGTGATGTTGCAAACTGTCCCGTTACCCCAGAATTGGGGAGTCGTGATTTCGAAGCAATGTGTTCCCTTCAGCTTTTGTTTCCTCATGTTGATTGGTGGCATGGCACGGATGTCGTATACGTAAAGGCCGTCGTCGATCGAACTCGGAAAAAGGATGTGGTATTCATCGAGGAAGGTAAAAACAGATGCCTGTAACGATGCCGTCTGGCTTTTGGTTAGGTGGGTACTAGGATTCCATTTGATATTAAATAAAGAACACACAAAATCTGATAGGTGCTCGCCAGACTTCCAGTTCCAGACGGATATATATAGCCCTTGCTCAGATGCAACGGCGAAGTTGTCGCCGCATACACGCATACTCCCAATGCGGTATCGCCAAGTGTTTGTAGCGTTGAAGATACCTATATGCTGCGCCCGTGGATGGTTTCCTCCCGAAAAAAGAGAGCACACGTGAAACGATTTGACCCTAAAGTATAGCGGCCGTGAAGATGGAGTGGCAACACGTAAGTATAGGTGACATACCCACAGTAGCAAATAAGTAGATCCTGCGCAGAATCGATACACACATCCTGAATATCATACGGAAGTTGGATCCTCCAAGTTTTTCCGGCCACATTGCGCAGTTTTGATGGCGCACGGAGTAGAAGTAGTTCTTGGTCGGACATGCCAGGATTCGTGCGAAAACCGAGGACGTTCCCAGATACGGAAACAGGTTCTCCCCAACCAACGAGTATGTCAACAGAGGCATTACCTGTCCACGACAACGTACGCCAAGCAGCTTCGTGTGCTGTGAGCATTTCCAAGCACTGCATTCGTCCAAAGGAAGAATGTAGACCGCGCTGCATGCCATTGGCGGCAAGCTCGAGTAGATATCGTATACTGATGGATCTGGATATTATATCATAAACTCGCTTGCATGTCTAGCCGCCCGCACAGTTCAAAGATATGTATAACGGTAGATGCACGGAACGTACACGCATGCAAACCAAGATTGCCCGGCAGTCGGCATCCTCTAGGATATTGAGGATGATCTCCTCGGGAAGGGCGAGTAGGTTAAGAGAGACCGACATTCAGAGTACTAGTACATGTGTTCCGCTCGTGCATCGCAATGATATTACGCTGGGGCAACAGTACTAGTGATGCCTCAGTCCTTCTTCCCCAACGAATGGGACCTCGGATCTAGACCATCCCCAAAGAGAAAGGTCCACTTATCGCGTGATGGCCGGCTTATTGGCTCGATATCTTCCGAGTAAGGGATACACATCACAGCCTTGGTACCATTTTGAGATGTCGATTGTTTCTGTTGAGCATGGCAGTAACCCATCAATGCATCAGTCTTTACAGATGGCGGGATCCCCGAACATGTCAGCTAGCAGAGTAGGTAGCGGAAGTTACCCGTCACGTTTCGGTCAATGCCGGAACTGAGCCGAAAACGGTTTTGGCGCGCCCTGTCCCTGGAGACAGGCGACATCCACCATCAACGTATCTCCCTCCAAGTCTCACCTCTGAGAACCGAACCTATTTACGAGCCTGAGAGGAACGGAACATCTATCATACTCGTACTTCGTCAATTATCCAGTAACTGAAGGTACTGTACTACCTCTGTAAATGTTCACAGAATACGTCAAACAGTACTAGTGTTAAACTCTGCGATTCAAAGGGGCACTGGCAACTGACATTAGATGGGTGGTAACTTACAGGGCTCCGTGGGTCAAAAGTTGTTTCCAAGTACCTAGATAAGACCGGGAACATCGAATGCAACACATAGAAATGACTTGCATGCGGTGGCGTCATGGTCGACGAGGCGGAAAGAAGGCTCGGCATACCATAAACAAGTCTACAGTGTCTACTGCGCCCAATAAGCCTGACCATAAGGTGAGTTGTTCGTGAATAATGGGCATTGGCATCAATTCAAGTGGCCATCGACGCCTCTAGGTCGCCTTTCTTCCCTTGCCCCGCGGTCAAGTTACTTTTCAACTTCGCGTATTTTTGGCCGGCGGGGATACGCTGATACATTGTCCAGTGAGGACACGGCCGGACTCAAGTTCCACCAATAGTTTGGAGTTTTTCATGAGCGTTTCAAATAGGACACCCTTTGTTAATCGAGAGTTAGTTTTGACTTATCCCCTCATTTCGGCATGTAGAATCTTATGTTTATCTACGCACAGCCGTAGTGCCTCAATTAGAACAGGCATCATGCACCTAGCGCGGTAAAGAGGACCATAGCGCAGAGCCCACAAGATCCAAGGCCCGTCCGATATAAATGAAAATAGATCAAGCTACAGTGACGATACAAAACAAAATCCCTTGCCCTACTCTACCCATTCTACGTTTATCGAGGAAGGATATCAATGCTGAATATGAAGTCCAACAACATCACTCGGGAAAATCCCGCTTTGGCCCCTGCACCTCCCTATCACGACGCCTAGAGTCCAAGAAAGCTCAGATATTGTGATACCCCCTCGTGTTTCTCGCCATGAAGAATTTACTGCCCCAGTGGATGGGCTGTGCCGGCACTACGTCGTACCATCAGATGGAGTTAGGGGGTCCCGTGAGGCTAGCCCGCAGGGTTAGCTAAGGCAAGGAACTCTCACGGGGACAGTAGGGCACCGCTCTAGACCGGCACTGGCACCCGAAAGGGTTAGCCATTGCTGGCACAAGCACATTCAGGATGCCTGGCCTGCATAAAAGGCTGGGCTGGAAGCAATAACCCACCTTCCCGATTGTGTTTTCCCACCTAGCACACCATCCCATCCGGGGTCACGCCGTTCAGGCTGAATCCCTCTAGTGGCGAATGGTAGGTGTACAGACCTAGGAGACGGGTGACTGACATGTGTGTCATGCAGCCAGACAACCCGAGCGGCCCCACACCTCACACAGCCTTGGCCCCAAGCTACGCCGCCACTGGCACGCGGCTGCGCTTGGGCCGACCGTCTCCGAGACCGCAGCCACCGCTTCAAACCCTGGCCACAAAGCTATTTTGTGCATGCAATATGCTCGGAATGGCCCGGGGAACTGCTCATTTGGCACATCCTGTAAATTGTAGGTATCTGATAATATCTCTGTTCCTTCATTCTCAATTGCAGTGCTAGTTTCCATCATGCTTCCCTTTCTATCCCATCAGATCGAAGAACAAAAAGCGGTAGACTCGTGTGGCTTTGCTACAATTCCATACGGGGTGCATGTCTTCGGCAATCCTGCGCATTTATTCATCCCGAAAATCGAAAACCTGTCCGTTATAAAACATACACCGTGTCGTTTAAGACGTAGATGCACGCGTAAATTCTGCCCTTTTTATCACCCATCCAGATCATCGCTTCCAGCAGCTCCGCAGCCTGACTCTCGTCATATTATGATGAATCAGGGTTTTCCAGACCCTCCTATTCTTGGCTCTGATACTGGAATTACCAGAAAAAATGAGGACTGTGTAAGTATTAGGGGGCATTTGGCTTCTAAACTTCCTCCGAGTTTGGAAAGCCATGCCACCAGTGCCA
Organism: Russula aff. rugulosa BPL654; assembly: GCA_022496225.1. Classification (NCBI taxonomy): domain Eukaryota; kingdom Fungi; phylum Basidiomycota; class Agaricomycetes; order Russulales; family Russulaceae; genus Russula; species Russula aff. rugulosa BPL654. The sequence continues at coordinate 9,584 of WTXE01000095.1, read as the reverse complement.
CTGGCAGACACATATTCAAGGGTGCGTGTCGACGCCGTCGCCGTTGCCATCCTCCAGCATCAATTCGACCTCTGTCAAATGTTCATTACCTTTATCCTTTCGCAATCGTGTCTTAGTGAAGCATTTATATTCTCAATGTTACTCCCTCAAGGGTCTTGTTGATGAACTAAAACCCTTCCCATTCGCTCACTCCCCAATTGTAAATCCACAAAGAAAGGCTGGGCGCTCTGTGGAATATGAGGATCAGTGCCCGCTACGCAGGCGACGGATGGTGCGTGGCGTCTCTTACTCTGTAGAAACTTGAGTCGCAAAGAGAACTTATGGTTGGGCGCTCAACTTGTAGAGCTGGTCTGTATTCTGACTCTCCGGATCTAATCAAAAATGATTCTACTGTCAGGGCTGGGAACTGGGCTGTGTGAGTGTGACAGCGTGTGTCCGAGTCTTCTCCAAGTTGGTAGTCGGCGGCGGGTGCCCAACTTCGTGACGAGTTAGCATAATAAACTTGATGACCAAAGGCCACTACACAACTGCTGCATTTTTCAACCCTGTATATATAGGTACTGTATAACATGAGAAATATACTGTGAATAGAATTAGTGTCTCAAGTGAGACCAGTCCCGGAACCACGGCCCGGACCACACATCCCCCACAACTTGCCCTTCTAAGCGTCGTCTCAGGCTGCCAGTGCTTCTTAGAGCAGATGGCCCTCCGTTAGTCGCTGCTCAGGAAGCTTCCAGCTCCAGAAATTGGTGGTTAATCAGCACTCGCAGCAGGCGAAAGCTGTGGCGTTGTTGGCAGTACTATCTGGGACTGCACTGCTTTGTTATGTATGTTTACTTAAGAGTCTTTTTAACGCGACTAAGCTGTGTCAAATTCTCTACGGTTATTACCCCTCCTTCCCTCCCAACCCTCACTGGCACAGACGTTGAGAGTTCTCTGTTTCTTGCAATCCCCGATGGCCGACTACGACATCTTCCGCGAACAGCTTGCAATCAAGTTTCCTTCGTACGGGTATGCTCTATGGGAGCCAAGTCCAACGAACCCAAATAGGCCCGTGCAGGTTGGCGACGTTGGATTCATACGCGAGGGCAGATTCCACCCTCTTTTTAGTGCCTTACGACCAGCAGACGATCCATGCCAGGAGTTCGGCGTACCAGAATGTCATAAACCCCTCACCCCCACTGTATCGGATCATGTCGACACAGTTTTTCTAATTCCCAATGATTACTGTTCTGCCGGAGTCAAAGTTGAGGCTGACCAAGGCTATCATTCTAGGTGACTACGGTTTGCACTCCGAACCTTTCATAGCTGATACTGTCTTAGCCCAGACGACTTTCCGCGAGTCTTGTTTCAGAGTGAAACGACTCGAGCTGCCGCAGTATTATCACTACCATTAACGAGTCGGCGTGAAAACACCCTTTTACGGAATGTTTTTGGGCGGTGGATGGTGAAGCATATCGACACTTGGTTCGCTTTTGCCCGAAACCTTGGGCTGGTCCATCAAATGGGAGAAATAATTCTGGTTACTGGCTGTGATGTCACGAGATCTTGGACGAATGTTGCTTTTTTGGGAGGGCGGGCTGATGCACAAGTGTCGTTTGGAGTAGAGGTCAAGGGTCCTACTAGTAACCCTAGCATCAACTTCCAATTCTCACCTGGGCGTGTTCGGGGGGCAGTATTACGTTGTGGGCCTGAAGGGACGGTATGTTTTACACCGTTTGAAACAATCGCCGACTTTGAAACAGCTTTGTGGCATGACTTTGTGCTCATTAGAACCTGCCTGAAAATCAATGTGTATTTATCCGAGGATTTCGTGTTGCTCCTTCCATATACTTCTTGCCAAAGCGTCTCAAAGCGGCTGCTGGTCCCTCTCCAGGCCCGGGGGGTACGACTGTGATTCAGACATGGAAGTTATATCGATACCCGTGATTACACAGGTGAAGTGTACTGTTCGGCTTTCTCAGTCATCTCTGATATTTCAAAGTTCCGTGATCCTCTTCACCTCTTATCAGACTATATCGCCGAGGTAGGTACTACTTGTCTGGTGTCTTGTCTTTCTAGCCTTAATTACGCAGCAAGCGTCTGATTGCGAAAAAATACTCGTTCATGACGATGATTTGTTGATGATTGACGGAATTGGCCATGATGCTGTAAGTGGACTTCTTGAATAGTAGGCGCATTGTTTTCCTGATGTTGGTAGTTACTGGAAACCCTCGAACCGGAAGTGATGGTGGATCTCCTCCGGAAGTTCGACATAAAGATATATAAGTCTTGGTGTGGTGAGCTTTTAACGTTTTAACCTTGATACAATCACGACCTCGATGCTTACGAGCGTATTTACGCAAAAAAGACTCGTTTCTGACCGAAAGCCAGAGTGGGCCAAACACGCACACGTCTTATGTGAAGGTAGCTTCGCTTTTCAAGACAGACCCTACGCCTCCATCGCCAGGTCTCGCCGCTCAAAAGATTGATCTCAGCCACGCCAGCGAATTGCCAGGGACGCCTCAGCCAACAATACCAGCAATTTATCAGTACCGACGTCACAAAGTGTAACTAAACGTAAACTCTCCATACTACCGGAGCCGATGACAGCGCACCATCTATATTGCAAGACTTTTGTGATTCTGGACAGTCTACCGGGTATTTGTCTTTCTCACTACTCAAGGCTTGCTGAACTTATTCCCACTCGCTTGTGTGGAAAAACTGATCAAAGACGTCGCTCGATGAATATGTCTGCAAGACGTCCCTCCGAAGCTACTACTGAAGCCCAGCATTTTATAGGCTATGTGGAGACTACCACAGACGCCCTTCGCTTAATCATGGCAGCGCGTCAAGGCATCATTCCGCGCATCACTCGACGGCTCAATGATTCGGAGCGCAGGTCAATGATTCGGAGTGGAGCCGTGTTTGTCTTTTGCGTGGAGGAGAGCGGGATAAAGCGGTGGACAGAGGGTCTCTCTTGGTTGCCGTCGCGGATCGTCGGCAACTTCCTAGTATGTCATTGCATTCCTTTGCGGTCATGGTTACGCCTCACAAAGTCAATGTCGTCGCTTAGATGTACTGCGAGGTCGGCGAGCGGAATTCCAATCGGGGCGCGGACACGGCACCTTTACCCCCCGGAACGTCGACTTTCCGCGTCGCACCACCAAGCTCTCCCGCTAACCCATATTATCAAGGAAGATCAGATGCCAGCGGAGTCAGAGACCCCAGTGGGGTCATGCGGTCGAGCGGCCTGATAAAAAAAGTAATTCATCTGGACTAGCGCGGAGTCGCGGACTGACTCCGCCATAGACCATTACCGTGAAAGTTTCCGGCACGGACCATCATCTCGTCTCTTATTATCGAGAAGAAGACGTCGCACGGGGGTTGCTATCGCGCCCGACTAGTCGACCTGATATCATGCGCCTTACCATCCCTCCTGAGATTGTGCGCGCGACGAACTTCCGGCATCCGCCCCATGTCGAAATCGGTCCCGACGGGAATGCCCAAATGTAAAGAAATTTATATAACGGAGAATAAAATGTTCATGTGTCACTTCCAGATATGATGCCGAGGAGGCCGATCCTTCCCGCCCAAGCGCCCCTACAATAGGACCTCTGTACCGAGGGCGGCGCCTCCTCCTTCAGATAATGTGCTCATGTACCCCATTCAGCAGCAAAGCGAGGCCTCCGGAATACGCCAGCCTGCCAGTCACTTTGCTAAGGAGTCTCTTGGCCCTTATGTTTCCCAGGTGCCCACCGACTCGGGGCGAACCCGCCCCAGCTACTCGGGCCTCGTCCTTCTTCTCCCGCTGACCCCATCACACCCCCCTCCACACCTCCGCAAGGCGCCCGTTCTTCATTGCCGTGGTCCCCTTCGGGCCCGACCTACCATGAGCCCGGCACCACGACTGAACACGAGTCTTATTATTCACAATCACAGGAACATCCGAGCGCTTCGCCGAACGTGAATTCCAGTCAACGGACCTTTATTACTCACACCAATACGCCCGAACCGGGCCACGACCCGGATGGTCGCTACGCACACCAAATTCGCCAGTCAGTGCTCAGAGGCGGCACTCTTCGGCACAACCTCTCAGTTCTATAACTGAGACTCAGACTCACATCATCAGAATCAGTCGTCTTACGCTCCCCCGTATATGGAAAGTCATCGCAGAGGCGAGTACGATGGCGCGTGGGCGCGTGGAGCCTAGGGGCGTAAGTCCCAAAAAATGGGAGGAAAACCCTTATCCTTTATGGCAGAACCTAAGATTAGAAGGATGGGCTTCTTATCATGGTCAGTCACGGTTTGTTTTTCGCGGCTGGAGCTATGACTCTCGGGTCCATGGCCTTTTTTGTAGGTTACAGAGGTTCTTTTGCGAGCACCGATCGTGGACGTCTGATGATCTCGCTCGTATCATTTGTACAATATGTCTCGCCTTCGCCAAAATGAATGGAATTACGTCGCAGTCTTTTAAATTGAATCATCGTGACCCAGTTCTTCATGGGGCTATTCGAGCCACGCTGTCCGATTCGTGGTACAGTAGGCCCGTTCCCCACATTTCATTTGAAAGTGGGATTCTCTAGGTACGGAGAGTGTCTTATCTGTTGTGGGTGGGATAAATTATTGGCGGCGTTGGTCGAGAACAAAATGGTCCATTACTTTTAGCCCTTCTTCCTTCCCACCAATGTACCATCTCGATACCTCTCCAGGGTCATATATCCCTTATACTCAGCTACAACGTCCGAATGATGTTCTCCAGGACCCCCTGTGATCGATGCGCACCGCAAGGAACGGAGCTCTTCGTTACCCACATTATACCGTAGCTCTGACATCACACAGACCACTCTGAACTCAATTGGCCTAGAATTGTCCCAATGCCCACGAGATACGTTAGCCAGCCGACACGGGCGCACTTTCACGACCGTCTCGAGTGCGCAGCGCGAGCTCTCACCGACCCCCACGCAACGGCACATCGTTGCACCATCGCAAATATAACGCACCCCCTTTCCCCCTTCCATTCTAACTACGTACCTACCCACCGCCGCCAGCAGTACGTCGTTCAATAAATCCACGAATATTCGCATGGCCCTCCACGCTGCCAAAAAAAGCACCGTTTCTCCGGGTTTTCCCACAACACGACATCAAGCTTTCGTGCGTAATTGAGGACATATTCGTAGTCGGCTTGGGACGCGAACGCGGTGTATAAGCCTAAGAAACCTAAACCCAGGTGAGTAACAAGTTAAGTAATATAAGGTTTCGAAAATATTAAACGGGCTCGAGCAGATTGCGTGGCTTACCTTCCTGCGTCTTGATGCGGTTGCGCTCCAGTTCCCAGAGGCGGATCTGGTCTTGTACGGTCACAGGGAGCAGCGGCTTCTATACGACATGGGGGAAGTCATCAGCGATGCCCACCTCGTCGTTCTATGTAAATTACATTTTTGCGCATCTGTGGATGCGCATAGGTAGTGAGGTAGCTGATAATCTGATGGCAGAATGATTATTACAGTAATATCCCCTTCTGGCCGCAGCCGAGTGATTAGCCCGAGACCCCATTGCAAAGGGCACTCGAACAGAAAGAATACTAGGCCTTACCTGATCGGTCATGATACCGTTCACGTGGCCTTCCGTACGCTCTCGCGTGTAATCGCACCCACCACCAGGTTTGGGAATCGCCATTTTTGCACACAAACAGATTCAGGACCGCAGTCTGGAGTGGGTTGTCTAACGGGTGGTGTCAAACAGACGCACGTCGAGCGCGATACAGTGCGCTGAGGGTATCGCATACCGGTATATGCATAAAGCGGTAATTTGTCTCAAGTACAGTGAACCCTTGGTCTTTGGCGCCACCCGTGTTGGTAGCTGTAGGCAACGGCGGTAACGAAGACGTTAGCGTCGTCGCTAGGCGCGTCGGGCTAAAACGACGAGACGATGCCTGCGCAGTGGTGTCAACTGTTTGGAACATCAAGCGCAGCAGGCACTGTACTTTGCGCTGCCAAATCAGGCCATAGTCGCGTAGGTCCTCGAGCATCGCCCGTTGCGTATCGCTAAGACTCTCTGTGGAATATTCCTAACGAAATCGTCGATCAATTGGACGAGTCAGAAAAGCGCGGAAAGAGAATCCTTACTCGTCCAAGCTCCATCGTTATAGCATGAAAAAAAAGCTGAGTACTTCCACAAGATCTATTTGCCTTTCCTGGGTGCGATCGATTAGTAGAATGCCGACAGGACAGGATCAGAAACGGTGCCGCACTTCGACCATTGGAGATAGCAATAACAGCTCCATAGCTGGGAGTGCGGCTGTGTAACAAGAATTGAAACCCAGAAAATGTGACCTGAAGTTCCCCCTTGCGAATATCAATAACATATCACGCCATAAGGCCGCTGCGCTGCAGGAGAAAGAGGACGCCCTGAGAAGGCTTAATCGGGGTTTGACCTGTCCCAGAAGAGACCATGTAATGAAGAACAGTCTAGAAACGGTGAGCTTGGCGCAGAGATCCATTTCGAAATCGGGCATGGCCTACGCATTGCTTGGCAGCATACTTCAGTAGGGAGAGTTAAAGGGCGCTCAAAGTTGGCGCAGGGAGGAGATTTGTCACAAGCTTGCAGTGAAATCTGTTTGCAAAACAGCGAAGATTAGCTTCTCTTGATTACATTGTGTTATCCGAAAATGAGGGTGTACAGTAGACTGCATTCACTGCAAGTGAAGCCACGCTGTGACACCGTGGCACGCCACTGCAAGTAGGACTCGTGACGCGACTTGCAAAGACTCTTCCAGATCACTTCATTTCCCCTCCTCACGTTCCTCAACGACGAGTTGGCGCCTCGTTTTATGTCAGACATACGTCTGCACACCCTCCGCAATTCCAGGACCAGAAACGGCTACGTGCGCCACGACTCTTCTCGACTACAGCCGCACCAGTCCAGTGCCTCTGCCACCACCTCTACCAATATATCATCCGGCTCGCACGCTGGCGGCTCACCCATGCCGCTCAACACCACCACGGCAGCCGCGGCCGCGTCATCATCTCATCCTTTGCCTCTGCGAGGAGGAAAAAGGGACGGCGGAGGAACGAGTATGGTGATGGAGAGCCCGAGGAAGAGGCGACGCTGCTCGGAGAGGCTGAGCGCGATCCTGGTTTCTTGCATGATGACGAGGAGGACGAGAGAGACAGGCCGACTGGTATTGAGAGGATACATGAGGCAGCTTCGCAGGTGCGTGTGCGAGTAGCTATCCCCTGTCCACCCTTATTGACTTGGCGGGTTTGTGCCTTTAGCGATCGACGTTGCGGAGAGGGTCAAAGGACAGATCTCGGACTATTCCCTTACGACCACCAGGTGCGTAGATAGATAGATGGATATCAAACCTTCTTCAGGCAGCTCACTTGCGACGTTTGGAAAGACAAACTACGGAGCAAGTTTCCTCCCAACATCGTCCGCAACCAGAAGTATAATGTATTCACGTTCCTACCCATCGTCTTTTACGAGCAATTCAAGTTTTTCTTCAATCTCTATTTCCTCCTCGTCGCCCTATCTCAATTCATTCCTGCCCTCAGAACTGGTGCGCTCTCATTCTCTCCAGTAATATCGTCGCTTCGAGTCAATCTGACATCCTCATCCCCCCTTCCTACATCCCTCGATAGGTTTCCTTATAACATACATTGCCCCGCTCGCCTTTGTTCTCCTCGTCACCATGGGCAAGGAAGCCTATGACGACTATAAGCGTAATCTACGTGACCGCGAGGCCAACTCAGCGCGCTACCTTGTCCTCGCCTCGGGCGCTTCATCTCCTTCCGACGAGGAAGAGCTATCGCATTCCTTACTCGGAGGCGATTTCCCGCCCACGCGCTCCGTCCCATCTTCCTCCATACGCGTCGGCGACCTCGTCCTGCTAGAGAAGAACCAGCGGGTACCGGCCGACCTCATCCTATTGCGCACGTCCGACTCGTCAGGAACTTGCTTCATCCGCACCGACCAACTGGACGGCGAGACTGATTGGAAGCTGCGCGTCGCGTACCAGCCACGCAAAAGCTGCCCTTTGACCACGAAATCCTCAACCTTGACGCTCAGATCTACGGTGTGTCTCTCAAGTTGATTGCACAACGCCTTCACCCTGTTTGCTCATACTCCTCCCGTTCCTGCAGCGGATGCGCCCAGCAAGGACGTCCATACATTTATTGGCACGTTTACGATTAATACGCCGCCTACTGTGTCCTCGAACGATGTGCCCATGGTCCAAGTGCCGACGATCGAAGCGCTCTCTGCAGAGAACATGCTATGGGCGAATACGGTACTTGCTGCGGGGTCCGCTATCGGTTTTGTGGTATATACTGGGCCGGAGACGCGCGCGGTGATGAACACGAGTCACCCACAGACGAAAGTTGGGCTATTGGACTACGAAATTAGTCAGCTTGCCAAGGTGTGTCGTTCTTGGCCTTGCCTGAGTCAGCGCGTGCTGATTGTGTAACAAAGATTCTTTGTGCAGTTTCTTTCGTGCTGTCCGTCGCGCTCGTCGCGCTGAACGGGTTCCGTGGATCCTGGTACATCTACGTGTTCCGATTCTTGATTTTATTCTCCTCGATTATTCCTATCAGGTGGGCCTGTAATGTGAACAAGCGCAGATAATGAACTAAATTCTGAACAGTTTACGGGTCAATCTGGACATGGGAAAGACAGTCTACGCTTATTTAATCATGAATGACAACGAGATCCCAGACACGATCGTGCGCACCAGCACTTTACCCGAAGAACTCGGCCGAATCGAGTATCTTCTCAGTGATAAGACAGGTACATTGACCCAGAATGGTGATCCCTTTTCCTGATTCTGTCCTTCCTTTCTTTTCCTAAATGATCTGCGACAGAGATGGAAATGAAGAAGCTTCATTTGGGTACAATGTCGTTTGGCTCTGACACGATGGACGAAGTTGTCCACCAACTCAACACCGCTTTTGGTGTAGACGGTGAGCCGGGCCGTTTCCCTACACTTCATTCCTCCCTCATTGGTTCTGCCTCGATTAGGTGCGACTCATGCCAGACAAGGTTCATTGTCGACTGGCGTGCAGTTGGCCACTCGTGGTCGCCGCGACATGTCCGCGCGAATACGTGATGTCGTCCTTAGCCTCGCTCTCTGTCACAACGTAAGATCTAATCATTGTTTTGCCGCACGCCTCCCTCATGACGAATGACCCCGCCCTAGGTCACTCCTGTTACCAACGACGATGGGTCCGTCACTTACCAGGCATCTTCACCGGACGAAGTCGCCATCGTAAAGTGGACCTCGTCAGTCGGTTTGACGCTAACATTCCGCGACCGCACGCGCATTGAACTCCGCACACCATCCGGCACCACGCTCGCATACGATGTCCTCGAGATCTTCCCCTTTACATCCGAATCTAAGCGTATGGGTATCGTCGTGCGCGATACCGTTTCGGGCGAGTACTCCTTCCTGCAAAAAGGTGCAGACGTCGTCATGGCAAAGATCGTGCAGCGCAACGACTGGCTCGAAGAAGAGACGGCCAACATGGCACGAGAAGGCCTGCGTACTCTGGTAGTCGCGCGACGCAAGCTCCCTGAGGCCGCGTACGAGGACTTCAAAGCGCGGCACC